>VHZZ01000461.1:209130-226430 GCA_009801015.1 Silene noctiflora | reverse complement strand
CTGATTTGAAAGGACACCAACCTACTCGACAGAGTAGAGCCTACTCGGTCGAGTCACTAAGGGTAGGGGAAACCGTAGTATTACATCGAACTTCAGGTAAACGAGCAAGTGTCCTCAGTGTCATGTAATATTTGTAGGGCTTTCAAGTGTGTGTGTACTCGCTTCTCCATGTGTTGAAATCTAGGAGTCAGCAAATAAAGGGTCTGTAGATAAGCACGTGTGTATCTAAATACGTGTGTTGGTAGTCTATTCCTGAGTGCTTAGGGTTTGTGGCGAGTCTGCATAAACGCGTGTGTAGCTGCACGATTGGTAATTTTTTCCAGTGAGCTAAGGTACTGTATCAAAGAATGTTTGTACGTACGTTTGTAATATCTGTAATATGCTTGTAAAATAATGTGTTATGACTTATGATGTGTATGTTCGTGTTGTACATTTGCTGTTAATTTTTTTTAAGCCTCACTCTATTTTGCACTAATGGTGTAGCCTTTAACTCTTTGCTATTACACTTGTCGCGTGAATTTATATAGAACAATGATCAAGTGAAACATCACAGCACCGGAGTCAATCGTGTGCTGTGCAGATCATTCATACTTAACGGTGTCGATATAGGCCACTACCGCAGCGTAGATAATAACCAATTGTGGAGGTACAACAAATTGCATGAAGCGATGCTAATTATAATAGGTGAGTCGCACTAACTTGGGGTACGGCGCGCGAAGCGCGTCGTACAACAACTAGTTGCTCCAAATATTAATAAAGATGGTATTAAAATATCTTTAGGAAGGATATGACAACTTTTTTTTAAGGCAAGTAAATAAGATGACAACAAAAAAATGATTAAGAGCCAGCATTATCTTAGGATTTTGCGTTAGGCGGAAAAATAATGCATGATAGAGCGACAAGTGTCTAAAAAATTGTATAGTGATTCTTCTATTATACTTTTATATAGATAAGACTCGATGGCTTTGAGGTGGAGAATTTGGAGGTGCATTGTCGAATGCCGAATTGTCGTTCATAGCAAAAAGGAAAGGCAAGATCAATGAGGATGAGAATGGGTGAAAGGAGTTTGGGCTTTGCTTTTTTTTTTTTAAAATTATTTGATTTGTTTGGGCTTTTAGTTAATAGGTTGGTCTTATGGTAAGAAACCGCTTTATACAACAATTTATGTTCTTTAAAATACCATTGTAAATGATAACAATCTCATTTCATGAATTCTTAGCATACATATGAGAACCTATACTAAATCAAACATTATAATCTTATGCATACTCCTAGTAAGAAACACCATCACGGGTAAATATGATCAACGAGTTTCACATATCCCAATTGACTTTAAATATCGACACATTATCTACTTACATTTTTTACAACTCGCTTAAAACAGAACAATATTTAGTTACTCGTGCAACACACGGGCATAAAATCTAGTATAAATAATAAGCTTAACTTTCATCAATAGTATTGTGATGGCGCAGCGGTTGAAGAATTGGAGATTGGCCCACGTCCTCTGAGTCCCGAGTTCGAGTTGGCCTCACCCTAGTTTTCAAAGACTAGTTCCTTATTTATATGTAGCCTGTTGTCATGTCTAAGCTGCTATGCTGATCTGACCTAAATGATACTGCCGGGCTAAGTTCTACCCTAGTTGTATGAACTCTCGATAAGTTCTATACTTAAGCCTAGGGGTGTAACCGAGCCGATTTGAACTCGAGCTTGGGTGGGCTTGGAATCTGCTCGGAAACTTAAGGTAGAGCTCGGAATCGGCTCGGAATTTTCCGAGCTTAAAAATTCAAAGCTCATAATCGGCTCAAAATAAGCTCGAGCTCCATTAAATCGTTATTTTCTATACATTTTTTAACCTTTTAACTCAAATTAGAAAGAAATATATTATTAGAAAAATGTAAATATAATACTTATCAAGTATAATAAAATTAAAATTATGCATGCTAAATTAACATTTTATTAAGAATAAAAACATTTGTCAACTATCAAAATTAACTAATAATAAAAAACAAAAGGAACCTAAATGAGCTTTTGATCCGAGCTCTACTAAGCTCAGAATCGGCTCAGATTTTATTCACCTCGGCTCGGAATCGGCTCGAAATCAGTTTTGACCGAGCTGACTCCAAGGACTCTGCGAGCCAGCTTAAATCAGTTACACCCCCACTAGTAGTTAAGTCGCTACTCCGGTGACCCGACGACCAGCGACCCAAGTTCCACCCTTAAATAGGGAGGACCCAGTACCCAATAACACAAAACACAAAGTCCTCAAAGAGTCAAACTTAACCAAAGAAAAAAAAACACAACAATGGAGAATCGAGAAGATTTGAGATCAATAATAAATTATCTTCCATTGAAACTACAATCTTCAACCCTAAGTTGGCCTACCCCTGTAATCGAAGCTCTTCAAGCCCTTTCCAAAGGTCCGAGTCACAGCCAAGTTGACTCAGGGGAAGTGTTCTTCCTCGCCATTTCTGACATCAGGAACTCCCTTTCTTTGTCTTCTCATCGCTTGGCGTCGTCTGTTTCTGAAGGTTTTGCGCTTTTCTTCGACGAGGTTCGGTCTCGGTTTTGCGCTTTTTGGATTGTTTGATTGTTTTGTTTTGTTATTAGTTTTTTTGAAGCAGTTGAATTTTTGTTTGTATTGTTTTGATTGGAATGTGTATTGCATTGTAGCTTAATTTTAGTTATGGAGTAATTAAGAGACAAATTTACGGAGTTTTAACCACGAAAGTCGAATGCAGACACTTGTTTTGGGAAGAGGTAGTATGATTCTTTGTAATGGGGTTAGTGGAGTAGAATTAATTGGCTCGAATGCGATGAATTGATTAGCTGGTTTCATAGGATTGTATAGTGCGTGAACTATATGAGATTTGATCATAAGGGTAAGGTTGCGTACATTTGATGCGCTTGTGGCGATCCTTATAGAGACATTGGGGTAATGCTAAGTACTCTGTAGGATGTAAGCTTTTGTTCTGCCATCCGCATGTGTAGGGTGATTTGAAGTATGAACTTTATAAAAAGATCATAACTTTTTGCTATTTTGTTATAGGTAGAGACCCGATAGGATTTGATAAGTGAATACTTCGAGTATCATTGTGAATTGAGTTAATTCCATTGATCTTTCATGCTTGAGGAACTGGTACATTGCTGAAAGGCATCATTGCAATTTGTACTACACAAATTTGCTCGAAACTTAGAATATTTGTAAATATGGTAGTTGTCAAGATTCGAGAGTATAGGCAAGGGTAGTCATTGACTGAGCCTCACATTTAAAGTGTCATGTTTTGCAGTTCTTGTCTAGGGCTGAAGCAGCTAAATGGTTTCAGGAGGTTGTTCCCGTGATGGCAAACTTGTTATTAAGATTGCCTACACTGTTGGAATCTCACTATCAATATTCGGACATAATCATTGTTGGGGTTGAAACTGGTCTTCGCTTGTTAGAATCACAACATGCAGGCATTGTTTTCCTCAGCCAGGTACTGATGCTTCTTCATCTTTCTTTTATTTTTAAGTCAAAAATTCCTTCATGCTAATAATTATTCTGAACCTTCTATCTGTACAATGACAACTCCTTAGTTTCCAAAAACTGTTGTGGCAAACTTATATGAGTAATTTTAAACATAAGCAAAGAAGCACCTGAGGACAA
The DNA here is from genome assembly GCA_009801015.1 of Silene noctiflora. Lineage (NCBI taxonomy): Eukaryota > Viridiplantae > Streptophyta > Magnoliopsida > Caryophyllales > Caryophyllaceae > Silene > Silene noctiflora. The sequence continues at coordinate 222,784 of VHZZ01000461.1, read as the reverse complement.
TAAGTCCAGCTGCATGTTATGTGATGTAAAAATTTTTAGATGGTGGCACATTTATTTCTTCATTGTGATGTTTCTCATTCTTTGTACATGGGAAACACCCCTTGGTGTCCTTTATTCAATTAAGTATATTATTTACCAAAAAAAGTCGTCGCTCATTCTTTCTAGATGAGGTTAATTGGATTTTGTAAGAGAATTGAGCATGTTCTGATTCGATGGTTCTCGACGTCAATTTTTGTGTTTCGGGTAATAGTGTAATACCAAAAGGTGGAATGGTATTCTAGCTTCTTTGTGGCTAAAGTTGGGTGGTTTTAAGGGTATAGTATATGTATCTTAATAACGCTTGTTTGACGAAATTTAACTTCTTATTGCTGTTTCGTTTGTTTAATTAAAAAAAAAACTTCTACTATCCAAAAAAATAAATTGAAAATTGGTCAAACTGACAAGTGTCCTTCAATAGATTGTGCAAGTGAACAAGTCTTGGGCCGGCAAGCAGTGATTGATGTTTGTAGAAGTTAGGGTTGCATAAGTGTTGTAGTGAGAATGATTTAATCACCCGGTTCATGAATAATTTTTCTTTGGCAATTGAACTAGGTAATTTTTTACTTTGATTTTCTGTGATTGTAGTTGTAATATTTTGAGGTTTTTTGACATCAATTGTTAGTTTTTTTCCTTTTCTGTGCAGGAGCTTATTGCTGCTCTGCTGTCATGTTCCTTATTTTGCTTATTCCCAAATGCTAATAGAGGTGCCAATCATCTACCAAAGATCAACTTTGATTACTTATTTGCGTATGTTATTTCCTTTACTATTTTGATTGTTGTTTGAGTCTTCTTTGTTTCAAAGTGAATGCTGAGAACGACATCATGACTTACTGACCATACCTGCATTTAAGTTATATTTCTTGACCACCAGATCTACTCTCGACATCTCTCCTCTTGACCACCAGATCTACTCTGGACGCCATTTCTGACGTCTCTTTCTCGCCCTTATTCTCCAGCATCCAATGTCTGTTTCACTCTCGGCCTTCTTATCTCTCCTACCCTCGTGCTTCTTGCCACCATGGTTGTAGTAGACCAAGGTGTCTAGTGGGCTATGTTACTTGACACTTCATACGAGCCCACGTACCCAGTCCGACACTTGACCTTTGGACATTGGTATAACGTTCCGACACTTTATTTTAGACCAAAAAATTGTTAATTTGTCAAAAAATAACCAAAGTCCGGCACTTGGGTACGCATCCGGGTATAGCTAGTGGGTCAAATATAGCGGTGACAGTAGTTTTCGTGGGCTGAGGATGGTCGTGGGTTCGTGGGTGGTGGTTGTTGGTTTCTAGTGGGTCTGTGGGTGAGGACCGTGGCTTCGTGGGTGACAGAAGATAGGGTGGTAGTAGGTGGGGTGTTTACGTTGATGGTGATGGCTGGTGTAGGGGGTTGAGGGTGGTCGGTGAAGTTGGCCGGCTCGTGGGGTGATGGTGTCAAAGCTGGTCTTGGGTCTTGGCAGTCCGTTGGTGCCCCGGTTTGTGGTTGTGGTGGCTGGTGTTAGGTTTGTTGGGAGGATTTTGATGTTGGGCTGATGTGGGGAGGGTCTAATTCTTTGTTTGTTGAAATCCAAGTTAAGCTTATAACCTCCTTGTTGAGGCTACTTGTGGTCATGTCTTTGGCCATGCAGGAGGCTTCCTCATATCTCCATGGCCTTGTGGTTGACGTAATCAAGTATTTATGTCATCCGATTGTTGCTGCTTGGTAGTTTTGTTGATAAACCCCACATAACTGCCAGATAATTGGGTGCTTGATTGAAACAAGATGCAAAGTTCATCTATTAAAACTGGGGATATCTTTTTTTTTTTTGTTCGTTGGCGCATGGGGGTGTAAATCCTGTCTGCTGAAATGAGTCCCCTTCTCTTTGGTGTGCATTTTTTTTTCTCTTCTTATTCTCTTATTCTCTGATTCTCTTTACATATTCCATATTTTCGTTTGCATCTCTTTTCCCCTTCTGTCTGATTTTTCTGTGATAATTCATTGATTTTCTTTTATCTAAATGTCTTTTAGAAAAATAAAAAATTGTTTCTCGTTTTAGGACTTGCATGGATTTATTTCTAGCTTGACTAGTTATCATGTTTCCCTTTTTTTATTCCCTGATTCTGTTTCTTTCATTTTATTTTATTTGTGCAATTGGTCATTGACGGTACTAAAGGATGGTTCATGTTTTAGACAACCTCGAATCAGGCTCTTATGTCTTTGATTTTAGATTTTTCAGTGACTTTTCTTTTAATGGATGTACTCTTTTTGCCGGTACTTGCGCTCTGTGTGAAATCCTCAGGATTCTGTATGAAAGCTATCATGAAAGCCACGAAAACAAAATCAAGTGCCTAATACATTACTTTGAGAGAATTAGTTCGTGTACACCAGTGGGGTTCGTTTCTTTTGAGAGAAAAGTTCTTTCTCTGGAGCCTAATTTGCCTTGTGTTTGCTACCCTGACACAAATGTCTGGTCAAAATCCCGAGTCTCCCTCTGCCCTTTTGAGGTATAGATGGAAAATATGCTTATCTAATGCAAATATATAGTGTGACTGTGCCTGAACTTTCGGTTATTATTCTGAGGTTTGATATTATGTTTTTATCTCATGCAAGGTCTGCTCTTCAGGCTTAATAGAGGACCAGTTAAAAGGGGCTTTGGAAGTTGATTTTGCAAACATGAATCTTGGAGGAGGTGCTCTGTCTAGAGGATGTGTTCAGGTGACCTAAATGACTACTCTCTTTAAGATATAAGCAATCAAGATATAAGCAGTCAAGTACTCAACTTCAATTGAATTATTACTTGTAACTTCAGTTTGATGCTATTTAGATCATCTCAAAGCGAATTGGATATCATATCCACTATTTGAGCTGAGAGCTGAGCCTAGCACGTAACAATTGGCAGGCCTCTATGAAGCTTCAATAATACTTTTTGTCTTAATTTTGTTTTATGTGCCTGTTTCTTTACCTGAAAGCCTTGCATTATTCTTTTTTTCGTATATCATGAAGCTTTGGTTGTTGAGCTTTTTTATGTGTTGATTCCTGGTGGACCCAGGGACCAGGGTTACCTAATTCGTGTTACATCCTGTAATACGGATACGCGATACACACTCATTAGATTATCTACCAGACTACCAAATAGATTTTATAAAATACCATAATACGTAGTAGTATGAATACAAAATACGCAGAAAAGGATGCTATCTGCTGGGGGTTTGAGTGAATCGGTGAACCCATGGTGGACAGTCTTTGCTATAATTCTTTTTGGAATATGACAATATGTATATTTTAATATCTGGCCCTTAATGAAGTGTAAGATTCTACGGATAAAATGGCAGGAGTAGACTTCTAATCAATTAGCCACTAGCCGGGTGGAAGTAGAATGGGGAATCTGCCCGTCTTTGACCAGGACGAATGCGTTCAAATGTAGGAACTTGTGTTTGTTGCTTAATCTTTTCCCGGTGCCTTGATTGAATGATAGATTAATCTTTTGAGAAAGAATCATGCTTCATTTCCAGTCTTTTTGTAGGAGGAAATCCGTTTCATGATCAACCCTGAACTGATAGCTGGCATACTTTTTTTACCTTCCATGTCAGACAATGAGGCAATTGAAATTGTTGGTGCAGAGCGGTTCTCAAATTATACTGGGTTAGTGCCACTGGGATATATGCACATTCATGATTAACATGCATTGCTAAATTGTCATCAAATTGTTCCTCTACTGGTGGTTACCCATTTCCTCTATTCTGGCCAAACTTGCCATATCATTAGATATAAGTTAGGTTTGGTCAATATCTGTATCCTAATGTTATGGACTTGGTTTCACTTTTCTAATCAGTATTTCATTGGTTGCACGACAGTACAGTGATGCAGATTCTTTATTTTAATCTTCTTCTTTTTTCTTGTAGGTATGCCTCTACATTTCGATATTCCGGCGATCATGTGGACAGTAGGGAAGTAGATTCTTTGGGGAGACGTATGACAAGGATTGCGGCAATAGATGCATTGTCCCGTCCAGGGAAGAGACAGTACAAACTTGACTATGTATTGAGGTTGTATACTTGTGCATTTGAATTAATTCGATAATTAAATTAATTCTGAAACCATTATGCTTTTGGAATTTAGATTGTTAAGCTGCAAATCTTGCAATATTAAACAGGGATTGTCACCATGAAATTTAACCAAAAATTCAAGAGATCAGTAAATGTAGAAGATACCCTGATGTGATTCTGGAATGCATTTCCACTGCTACTACTTTTCTAAGGAACTTAACATGGTGTGATGTTTTTGCTACCACTTAGAGGTTCAGTTGCATCATCTGTGGAACTGTGCCTTGATGTGCTTGTCGTGCATACTGCATATTTCAGTGAAGATTTTACTAAGTATGAATATATGTCTTTTAGGTCCATGGAGTTCTTACTTTTCAATGTTCATTTTTGCATATGGTTGCTTACGTTCGTTACGTATGTGGACATGCTACAACAATGGGTTTTGTTCACCAAAGGTTATCTGTAGGAAGGTTTCTGAAGTACCGAGTTGCTAACTCTCATGTTTCTTGCAATTTTGGTATTTTTAATTTTTAAATCCTGTTTGGACAGTATACTTTTTGCATCAAATAGTGTTTTGGTGAAAGAAACAAAAAAAATACGAACCAACATTGGATAATTCACATCTGAGTGAATCATCAGTGCTAATTGACTATCGCACCAACTTGTAGATTGTGATGGTTGAATGCTGAATATGAAATGTTTTATGTAAACCCACTTGTTCAGCAATAGTTTGTTGTGGGTGTTTGTGATTCTTAGACTGTATGATGAACACGTGTCATTGCTATAATATGAAATGCTATTATGCTTTAGCATGGTCAATTGTGACATATGAACTATTTTGATTTTGGTAGGGAGGTTAACAAGGCATTTTGTGGTTTCTTGGATACATCCAAGTACCCACAGTATCAAATGCTGTTGGAACATAATGATTCTCATGAAGACCAGTCAAAGAATGATCCAATGGATGCTTGCGACATCTCTGAGACTCGGCCAGCAGTAAGAATGCCGATTTCTTCAGTTACACTTTCCATTTTATTTTACTCACACAAATGGCAGCTAACTGCTTGATTCTTCCAGCCAATGAACTGCATTGAATTTTTCACCTCAATTTGGACTTTAATTTCAGCATCAAAAATTCAAAATACTTGAGAAATATTTATTTCTTTCCTTTGCAGGGGGGTGAAGACTGTACAACCTCTTCAGAAATGCACAAAGACAGATATAATAATCCAACAAAAACTAACCCAGGAATGGCTGATAATATGGAAATTGACCAAACTGATGCTGGTATTGCGACCGGTAATTGGGGTTGTGGTGCTTTTGGTGGAGATCCCGAAGTGAAAACTGTGATACAATGGCTCGCTGCATCTCAGGTCAGTTAGATTGCCATCCTTGTTTTGAACTCTTGGTTTTGTTGGATGTTTGAAAGTAATAAGTGGCATTAGACTTTACGATAAAAAAGTATTCTAAAGAATTGTTTTTATATAAATAACTTGTGCTTTCCTTTTCTAGTACTTTAGACTGTATTAGTTGTTTCCATGGATTGTTGGTGTGCTTGTTCTTTTTAAGCCAAATTATTACAAGTAGGGGGTGAAGTAAGGGGGTCGGATGTACGCACCTTTAACCATTGTGTTGAACATACATAAAGTCTGTTTCCAATGAGTACATTGAGAATATCAGAATAGCATTGACCGGCTAATAGGTCACAACTCACGACATAAGGAATGAAAATAGTTTAACGTGTCATCATTCTTTTTATTTCAGCATATGCTACAACAAAAAATAGTAACTCTTTGGTTCCATTGGAATTGGAAATCTTCTCAAGTTTAGGATTTGGAATGTGATGGAATAAAACAAAATTGCTCACTAAACTACTCCTGCTTTGTTCTGTGAAGTAGTCAATATTGACTCAATTTTCCGAAGGAAGTTTTAAATCTGGGTCTTCATCCTACACACTGTTACCTCTCACCATAGGGTTGTATTGCAATGTCTCATATTTAGTACCTAGTAATACTTGTCATAAAGAATTTTCTCACATTGATAGTAATGTAAAAGCTTTCAGTTATATCTGGCCTTTGTATTAATCTATCTCGTTTGTTGCCGGTACATAAAGACGTGGGTTAGTATATGATGCTTTAACACTCTTTGAAGTGTTCAAAATTCCCTTTTGCATTTGATTCAGAAATAACTTTAACATGTACCTCAATATATAAAGAAATTGTAATGTGAAAGATGAAACTTGAAACTTTTACACAAGACGGAATAGCAAGGTTTGTAAGTGAACTAAGTGGCTTGGAGATCTCGTCCTTAACTTTCTAAAAGAACCTACTCACTTACCGCTGTAGTGTGCTCACCTCTTATCTTAGATTGGCTATTAAATATATTTAAGATTGTGGTGTCGTTTAAGCTTAGATATGTTCTATTTCCGTATTCTTCTCATGCCTAATTTTCTTATTATAAATGTCACTTTTTCAGGCCTTGAGACCTTTCATTGCATATTATACATTTGAAGTGAAGGAATTAGAAAATTTGGACCAGGTAATTTTCGCTACTTTTATTGGTCTTTTCCAAATGATCTTAGTTTACGTGGTCGGCCAGTCACAGGTCTCAGGACTCCCTATGGTTGTTTTTGGTAGATCATTAATAACAGGACCTAGTCTGTCTTGGCTTTCAATTATTTTTCCATATTTGATTGACTTCGTTAGTGGGCAAAACAGATTCTTTGACATGGCTTGCTACAAAGTACGACCACAATTACATTACCTCGTTGCCACGAGGGATCTTGTAAATGGCAGGGAAGGGCAAACGGATGTGCAGCTTACACCTATTATGTTAACATGTCCCTTGAGTGACGGTCTCATACTACTGTAGTGTGAGACAGACTCATGTAACCAAACCACCCCATGCCCATCGTACGAGTTGTTCTCGGGATAATCTTATTATAGAGCCATCTCATTTGAAAATTTGGGTCATTATTAGCAAAAAGGATATTCCAAGACGACCTAAATATGAAAACTATGTTGAGAATTGAATCGCATGATAGCTTCTTCAAGAAGCCTAGCCAGTAGACTAGTAGAGTTTACCATTTTACTTCATTCTATTATAGGACAGAATCAAACCATCAATGAATAGGGAGTATCTCGTCTATTTGACATATATGGACATTATCGCGGGTCTCATCTCATTCTTACCCGGCCATGAAGCATGTTTCGTTTCAACAATGTGGTCTTGTTCCATAACATGGCAGATGGATTGGACTGTTAACCTAGAAAAATCTAGTTTCTGCATATATTTAAGGTCTTTCAGATCCCGAGTAGGCTAATAGTCTATGTTTGGTGAGCAACTTCACCTTCTAAATTGCTGGTGACATAAATTGAACTGTGGGCAGGTGTGCGAATGGATTTTGGCGCATAAATGGACAGTCGGAGATCTATGGACCATGCTAGTTGATTATTGTTCCAAACGGGAAAAAGGGGAAACAAAGCTCGGTTTCATTTCATGGCTCGTTCCAACAATCAGTCGATAACGGTGTTGTACATTGGAAATATAACGTGTTTGATTGTTGCAAACTTCTTATCTAATTTGATTTATTGGTGTAATTGCAGTTCATGGATTATACATCTACCTGTTTAATTTCATCGCTTAATTTTGCTGGTAGACGAAGTACGATCGATCATGTAATAAAGATCACCTTGTTATGATGTCCATTCGTAAATTGTTGTAACTAACCACCTCAACAACTTTTTATAGGTACACCCTAATACCCTATGATATATGAGATTAGCCTAGACCTGACGAACGGGTCAATCAGGTCGGGTTGATTTTAGGTTTACAGGAAGTCTGGTCAGGTTATAGGTCATTTTGGGTCAACTAGTATGAGTTTTTATGGAATTAGTGTGCAAGAATAAACATTCAAGTCGGGTTATATTGGGTCAGGTCAATTCGGCTTTAGGTCAAGCTCGGTCTTGAGTTTGGGTGTCGTGTTGGGACGAGTTAGGTTATTTGGGCTGGATATATTTGATCGGGTCTAGATGAGCTTACTCCAAAATGATACGGAGTAGTAACTAGTAACGTATTCCGTTTTGTATTGTGTCATCATCAAATAAGCTACATGTTACGTAAATAAATCGTAACCTGACTCGTAACCATCAGGCCTGTTATCGACTTATCTTACGTGTTATTCCCTTCGTTCCGGTCAATAGTTTACATTTACTTTATTTCCCCCTCACAAAATAAAGCAACTATAAACTATTCACCGGAACAAAGGGTACATAATAAATCGAATTTATGAAACTTATAATTGGAAGAAGGTTCTTTGCATGATTTGTTCAAACAATTTGTTATAATCAAACAAATATAGTGATGGCTGATGGATGTCGTTTCAAAGAACGCTAACTTCTCCAAGGAACCATCATACAAGAACCATGACTTTTTCGACCTAATCTTCCTTGAAAATGTTGAATAATACAATAATTTAATCTAATGGAAGTTTCACAATTTTTTTGGTGCATGACCAAGTCACAACTCACAATAATCGAGTTATACAAAATACAATTTTTTTTATGCAAGAGGTTTACACAGATAAACGGATAATTTATCCGTCTCGATCATTTGTTTAACTTTACTTTTAGATGATAAGTTAACAATAATGAATGTAGAGCATCAAATTTCTCATTAGAAATATACATAATATAGAAAGGTAAATAAATAAATGAGACATCAAAAAATGAAATAGGTAAAACAAATGATCAGGACGAAAGGTAGTTTGTAAAATGGGTCTCGTAAATAATTAACTGTTGATTTAAATGAGTTATCGTTTGTATTTTATATGTCGGTATTATATAGTTGATGTATAATTAAGACCCTTTTACAAGAAAACAACTGATTACGAAATTGATCTTTTATTTTCATATAGCTTGTTCAATGAGGAAGTTTATTCATAACTTCATATGTACAACAATATTATTCCCCTTTATTACATTCATGCCAAAATAACAAAAAAAAAAAAAAAAAAAATATGTACAATTGTAAATCAAATGACCATAATAGTATAACTATAAGCTACATGCTCACATTTTTTTTCATGTCTAGTTCTACTCCAATCTAAATAATGATGCATATATGCGAAAGGGCGAAATTGTAATTGAGTACCACCTGATGACGCCAGCTATCGGAAAAAGAACAAAACAAAAGATAACATTCTTAAGCTTCACCATTAATGCATGAAAAAATCCTATGACTTCTATTTCTCTTAAATTGCAAAGGAGGACTAGATAACCTACCAACAATATTATTATTATTATTATTATTATTATTATTTGGCTCATAATCACCATAACTATTAAAATTATAGCCACTACTTCTCATCTCATAATTTCCCATTGATCCAAACCTTCTATGACTATGACCCTTTTGCCCTCCATTATTATCAAACCCGCCATGGGTCTCTACTGAACGGTCGTGGTTATTATCAACGTCGCGACTTCCATCAACTTGATCATAGAATAAGTCATAAGATTGTAATGAAGCTCCATTTGAAAGACATCGGTACTGTCTACGAGTATGGTTTCGCTTTAAAGCCTTAAATACCATAGGGATTAAACCCTCCATTTTTATTTTTTTATTTTTTGTATATATACTTAATATTATGATAAAATGAAGAAATTTTGTGTATTTTTTTTGGGATTTAAGGTTGGAAAATGTATGTAAGAGGAAACTAAAATTAGAGGTTAAGAAGTTTGAGATTGCTTTGCTTCTATATTATTCTTCTTGTTGGAGTTGGTATATATGTCTTCTATTTAAAGGTCACTTTTGACTTAGACATTTTTGCAAGGTAACACTCATTGATAGTGACATTCATTTAGGTGATATCCATCAAATAAAATAAACTATTCAAGTGTTATATTACAACAAGTCTTTGAGAAGACGAGAAGGTTTTAATTTGAGACGAGAAAAATATTATTGGTCATTTATTATTGAAAATAATCATTTATTAAATGTTTAATGTTATAAAAATTAAAATTAAAATTGCCACTCTTTTAACAATGAATTGATGATAAGTTTTATCATGAAATGTTTACAATTTATCGTAAAATTATCACGTTTTATTCGGCTGAGTTTTAGAGGGATACCACCGATATAAAATGAGAATTTGTCCGAGTGTTATAATTATGTAATTAACACTAATAAAAAAAGGTTTTAACATATTAAAAAGAAAATGCAAGTGATGTATTTTTCTTGTTGGCATATTATATCTCAACAAGTAAACTTAAGGTTTTTTATGTTTTCATTAAAAGATTATACTCCTATAAAAAAGACACAAATGGCATGAACTTTGCCATTGACAAATATTAATGTCATTTTAACAATAATGACAAATTGACAAGGCAAATAATCAATTTATTTATTAAATAAGTAAACATAATACTTCCTTTGTTATTAAATAATTGACGTTTTTTCATTTTACGAGGTGATCCTTGGTTGGAAAATTATAAAAATCACACCATAAAATTCTTTACGTATAGAGCTTTAATATGAGTATATATTTAAATATATTTAGTCATATATTTTGAGAGATATTAAAGAAGAAAGTAAGTGTCTCGAAAAGTGAAAATAACAATTAAAAAACAACAAAGGAAGTATTAATTATTTGTTCAATAAAACCTTGTTGTTTTCAGCTTAATTTCACTTCAGTTTAATTCAATTTACCTAATTTCGAGGGGCAATTTGCCTTATTAACCCTTAATTTCTCCGCCAAACCGGATCACCGTCATCCGAATCACAACCCCTTGAATCTTTCATCTCCCTTACACTAGTGTATAAGCATTTTGCATGTGGTGATAATACATGTGGGTATTGGGGACAATAGGACAAGGACATGGCAACTAAAAATCCAAGAAAGACGATATTTCTTCTCAATATAGTCGACTTATTTTGAATATGGACAAGGATGTTATATTGCTTTACTATTATATCTTCTGTTCCGGTTTTTTATTGTTCTATTTTATTTTGGGATCTCTCAGTTAATTATTGTCCTTTTCAATGAGTTGTTTGATCCTTCACACTTATTTATTTCTCTTGTTAATTAGTAATCCACCCTTTTCATTTTTTTTAATCTTTATATTAAAATCAAAGGATAATAATTGATGTAGACGGTGGGAGTAATAAAAACGAATTAATCTAGAAATGCTTGGCTGGCAGTCAGTGACTGTGATTTAGTATGAGTTATGTCCAGCTCAGCATTTGTCGAATAGTTTATAGGTCAATGATGAGCAGGTGAACAAATATTTGATATTTTGGTAGACATTTGGAATATGCCAATGTTTTTTTTTTTTTTTTTTGGTGCTAAAGAGGGGTAAGCCCCGAAAAAACATAATAAAAACCAGTAAGCTATTACACGGGGAATAGCCACCCCATAATGTCTTCTCGAATGATAATGCGGAGATCCCTAGGCGGAGCTTCAAGAATTGTGACTTCAATGTCAGTGTTGATGCCTCTATCAATCGAGTTAATGTTTCTTAAAACGGGTATATTGTATTAAGTACAGTATAAAATTAGTTAATTATTATCTCATTTTTCTAGTCACTTTATTATCTTATTTATTTATTTAATTCGTTATATTCCGTTTTATTTAAGTTGAATATGTACAATTAATTAATTGATTGTCCATTTTTCACTTTAATTGTAATCACACAATCTTTCCATTTGGGAGTCACGGTTGGCTGCTAAAGATTGTATAATTGTATAATTGTATACCATCTAGTCAACTACAAGAACCATCTAAGACTAAGACTAGTTAAACACTTGGACGAATGGTATTGATTTTCGGGCTTAATTTCATCATTAATCTACGTAATCTGATTTGATCATAATAAAAAAAAAAAATCAATATATAAATGTAATTATTATTGCTAAATATAAAATAAAAATAAAAGCTTGAACATTTCTCATGGTATCCATCTACTTTATACATTTGTTCTCATATTCTCCTAAGTTATAACAAAAGAAGCACCATCTTTTCCCCGTACAAGTCATCACTCAAAAAGTTAGCAAGGTTATGGATTTGAGAAGAGTTGTGTAGAAATTAAATCCTGATTATTGGGCTATATATGTTAACTCAGTAGAAGAACTCGACAAATGTCCAACATAGTTATGTTAGCTAAAGCAGAATTTGAGTAATGGAGTTATTGATGACACGAAGACAAATATGAAAATTTTGTACAAACTCTTATATTTTAACATAAACGTAGCATTGATTACGTACATGTTGATGTTGAGTAAGAGTAAGTTGAGATGACACATTAAATGCTAGCAAAATGACCCTCTCATCAACCTATGACATTGCTTAAATTAGGAGTGTAGTGGAAACCTGTATAAATTTAAGGGTATCATGAGAAAATTATTTCATCTTAGGGGTATCTAGGGAAAAGTGCACAAAATACAAGGCTATCATAAGAAATGTTCAAACTTTTATTTTTATTTCATATTCCCTCCTATTATGAATAACTCTCCCTATTTCTTTTTCCGTCTATTCATAATACCTTCCCTATTTCTATTTTTGTGAAGTGCGTATTGTGGGATTGTGTGTGTTTGTGTGATCCAATTTAATTATATCGTGGGGTAGTGTGTTTTCTTTTAATCTTTGTGTCAAAATGAAATGAGAAGGTTGTCTAGAATACGAGGGAGTCTTTATTATTAATTTTTAATTTTCTAATCATTAACATGTCATAAAACTTTAACGTTTCGTTAACGGACGTTACATTAAAGGGCATTATGGGCACAATAGAAAAACTTCATAGGCACCAATCCATTGATATAGATTCTTAAAACTAAGAGTATCATGAAAAACCCGACAAAATCTATATAAAAGTATAATAGAGGAACCACTAGACACGTGACACTCTCACATTCATTCTCACAAGTTGTTTTTCCCGCCTAACTATTCCCTCTATCTATAGAAATATCTTATTGACTAAATGTGGTAATACATGATATCAATGACTAAATACACTTGAAACAAAGATTTGCAAATGATTCTTTAAATATTCTTTAATAATTAATCATAAAACACATTAAACAATACCGCAACTAATCCCATGAATTTCTTTTCCTTCCAATCTATATCAACTATGGAAAGGAATATTTAGATAATTATTAATAATCAATCAAAGAAACACACCAGAGAAAAAAAAAAGCGGCAACTAATCTTTAAATATCCAATCAATAAAAGCTAAGCAATCTTCGGTCAATCTTTTATGGACAACAATATTTGTATAATCTTCCAATATACACAATAAAATCCTTATAAAATATATTATTATTATTCGTAAAAAAGCTACTGAATAGATATAACACTATTAAGAAAAGTTGTATCATATATTTTATGGTTATATTATTATCAGATAGTATTCATAAAAAAAAAACTAAATAGATATAACAATTACTAAACATTATAAACGGAGTATACCTCAGCCATGCTCTTTAATAATCAAAGAATGAAATACAAACAAATTATTCAAAATTATACACTACATACTCATGATAACATTACGAATATGGTAAAACGGGCGTACAACTTGATACTATAAATTCTA
>VHZZ01000461.1:175296-196539 GCA_009801015.1 Silene noctiflora | reverse complement strand
TATAATAATGATTGATATAATAATTTAAGGAAGAAGATGAGATTTATTAACTGGGTGATGGAGGAAGATGGAGAGGAGTTAGAGAAATATGGAAACAGTTAAAGAGAGAAGGAGAATTGGAGATTACATAACTTTGTTTTTTTTTGTTTTTTTTTTCATTTGCAAAATTAATAGGAAAATGACTAAAATAACCTTGGATGTACAATGCTATTGTACATCCAAGGTTATTTTTTGCTTGATAATATAACATAATAAATACAAGCATCTATTCTCTATATCTATATTACAAAAAAACATAAAATAAAAATAATCGAAAAATATTTAAATATTTTGCATGGTTAGTTGATAAAATCAGTGATTCCATTGAACATTTAATATGAAATAAGTATGTCGAGATTATATGTTGTTATGTACTACATTGAACATTTAATTATTACGACCCGTGCATTTTCCGTACGGGTTTAAAACTAGTTGACTAGTAGTAACTAAGCACCAAAAAAAAAAAAAAAATGAGTACTAGTATGCCATAGTAGGCCCCACAATCATCCCCTCAAATCCCAAAATCCCCTATAATTCTCCACTCCTCTCTCCGCCGATCTCTCTCTCACTAAAAATCCCCAAATTAAAACCCAAAAATAATTAAAAATGTCCGATCAAACCCTAGATTCCTCAATTCCAATCGATCCTGATCAACCACAACATCCGTTATCCCGAAACTCGTCGTTTAGTAAGTTAAACGCTAAAGCGCCGGAATTTGTTCCGATGAAACCGGCTCAGTCGCCGCCGTTGCCGATGATCGTACCGCCGCCTCCGCCGCCGCCTACGGCGGTGGTACATGTGTTCCCGCCGACGATTCCGATTCCTGTTCGCGGTGTTCCGCACCCTCACCCTCATATTCATCACCATCAAGTTCATCATAGTAACAATAACAGTAATAATCAGAGTAATAATAATGATCGTCAGTATAAGAAGATTAATAAGCAGGTGGATGGCGTGGGGTCAAGTCAAGGTGGTCAAGTTGATAAGGATCAAGGTGGTAGTGGTAATGGCAGTAGTAATACTAATGGATTATCGGATGAGGCCGCGCAGAAGTTGATTAATCAGGTGCGTCTTTCTAAGTTTTGTTCGATTTCGTCTTAGTATGCTGATTATTACTCGCTCCGTCCCAGTCAATTGTTTACTTTTCGTCAGGCGTATTTAAGTTAAATTTAGTATGGTGATTATTACTATCTCCCTCCGTCCCGGTCAATTGTTTATTTTTCGTGAGCCGTATTTTAGTTAAAGGTAAATAGATGATTCAGACAGACGGATGGAGCGTGTGTTGAGCTGACTTAAAGATTGGATGTGTTGGTTGTTGTTGTTGAAGAAGATTATTGTCTGCATTTTCGTACATTGTGTTGACTAATTTGTAAGAATTGGTCAAATGTTGGTGGATGAATATTTAGGTAACTGGTAAGATAACAGGAATGAGTTTAGGATGGTGATCAGGATTGTTTTTGTAGGTTTTGTTCGATTTACGCCTTTGTATGTTGATTATTAGTTATTACTCCCTCTGTCTCAGTCACTTGTTTGTATTTTGCGAGGGGTGTTTTAAATGAAGGTAAATAAATGATTGAGACAGAGGGATTGTTGAGTTGACTAATTGATTGGAAGCGTGATTTTTTTGGTTGGAGATTATTTCCCCGGTATACTACATTTCAGCGAAAAAAGAGGAATGAGTTTAGGATGGTGGTCAAGGTGGCTTCATGATTCAGAAGTTGACTCTGAATTTGCAGAAATATATGAGGCTGGTTGAAGATCAAGTGATTTACGGTATTCCGTAAATGCTTGGTTTATCACGTGTAATGTTTAGGGGTAGAATAGTCGAAACTTGTTGGTAATGGCCTAATTATTTCCAAGGGATTCACAAATTTAGTTCGGTGGCGTTTAAATGTAATGGAGTATAGGAGTTCAATGTAATCATTGATGGGGTTTTATATTTCTATTATACCGTAATTGCATGGTGTAGTTTACATTTTAAGTTGTCTACATTGTGAGATTTCAAGCCTAGAAACTGAAATTCAACTCACTAAATAACATGAATTCTCTAGCTTGAAAAATAATTTGAGGAAATAGTGAAATTAACTATGGTCCAATGATAGATATAAAATAAAGGTATAGCGTCTTCTGATGAGACGCAGGTGAAAAGGTGTGTGGAAAAATAATACGATACATTTCACAGAAACTTTGTAAATTGCCACTTTCTTAATTTGCCAAGACCGTGAATTGTAAGTAGCACGATCTTGCCAACCAATGTACGGAGGCTGCTGGAAGAGATGCGTGGCTTGCAATTTCGGAAACACCGTTTGACATGCTTATGCAAACATCTTAAACTACTTATTTCTTCACCTGGTGGTATTGGATAGCATAACTGCAGAGGTGCTGTGCCCCTGTTAGTTTGAAGGAGAGAGGTGTCTTGAGATGCGAGCTTCAGTATGCTGGACGGAAGGATAATTTGGGCTGTAAATCTGTAATAGGGGGAAGATTTAGGCCTTGTTTAGATAGATGAATTTGAAGGGAAGTGAAAGGGAGGGATTTGGAGGGAGCCGATATTCTTTATTTGGATAATCAAATGGGGGTGGAGGGTTTAGAGTTTAGGAAAGGTAAATTATTTTCCCTTCAGCAAAGAAAATATTTCGAGGAAAAACTCCTCTCCCCCTCCATTTTTTTTGGTATCCAAACTAGGCCTTTAGAGTCGTTTGTTGTGTGTATTTCATCATGAGATATACGTGAAGGACAATCTTTACTGAAACTAAACATCTGCGTTTCCTGGCTTAATCTTGAAATTCTTTGCATGTTGCATACTTGACAATTTAAATTTCGTGCTGATAGTTATTGCTTTCGGATCTTGAATCATTGTTTTTTAAATCATAGTTCAATCTAGACTTATGATAAGTTATTTTACTGAATATCTTTTAACGACCTAACAAATGGTGACGTAGGTGGAGTACTATTTCAGTGATGTGAACTTGGCTACTACGGATCATCTTATAAAGTTCATCTTCAAGGATCCCGAAGGATTTGGTATGATCATTCAACCTTTTATTTTACCTTTATTTTACATATTTGACCCCATCCCTTGGTAGGTGCCTCTTGGGAGACAATGAGGATAATCATGTACTACCTACGCCTCAACAGATTCTTTACACTTTTATTCATTTGTGAGGAGTATTTTAATAAAATGTAAATAATCGGTTGAGACGGAAGGAGTGTTATTTAGGAACGTCATATTATTTATTTATTCCTTGCTTTGATGAATTGTCATACCATTTTGACTTCTGTGTGACTATATATGCAGTTCCATTGACAGTTGTTGCCTCCTTTAAGAAGATTAAGGCCTTGATAAGCAGTAATTCTCAGCTTGCAGCCGTATTGAGAAACTCAACAAAACTTGTACGTTCTTTCGCGAGTACTCTTTATGTGCAACTTTGCTAGTGTCTTTGAAATTTCTGAGAGAGAGCAGTGTTGTTTTTTCTATCTTGTAAAATATCTCATCTTGATACTGTTTTGGCAGTCTAGAATGTTTCTGGCCATCTCACAAATTTATTCTGGCCTTCATTTCAGGCAGTTAGTGAAGATGGGAAGAAAGTGAAGCGCCTGCAACCTCTTACTAGCTCTGACATGGAAGAACTGCAGGTACGCTATTAAGCTTGAATATTTCCGTGTTACTCATATATACAGTACTATATAATTAATTATCAGTTCCATATTATATGTTGTGCATCTTGAAATACTCTGCGTTTCTACATGCATTTATGCGTCATATACTTTTTTTTCCCTGTGTAGGCTCGCATCATTGTGGCAGAAAATTTGCCAGAGGATCATTGCCACCAAAATCTTATGAAGATTTTCTCAGTTATTGGGAGGTACATTCTATCTAACTATTGCATGTGTAGTGTATAGAAGTATAGAACTATAGACTTCATGGTACAAGATGTTTAAGGCTTCATCAACGATGAATCTTGGTTCACTTACCCTTCCATCTACCCTGCTAACATTGATAGAGATGTTGCCGTAGAAGGCCCGCAAATATAAGTAGGAGTATATGATAAAAGAAGAGAAGAAAAGGGGTCCTTCTTTGGTGTATTAGGGTATAGAGTTATTGGTGCTTGGTATACTATTTCTTGGTCATAGTTGAGCGTTTGTCCCCTGTTTTTTCTTCAGTGTGAAGTCTATTCGCACCTGTCAGCCTCAGCCTTCCAATAATGGAGCTTCCTCAGCATCTAGGTCATCAAAAACTGACAATTATCCTTACAACAATAAGGTAAGCGGAAAGTACTATGCTCAGCTGTGACAAAGTAACATGTTTGTAGTTTGTCCTTGCTTTATTGAGTCGTTGCTGTTCTATACAAGGGCAGTTTGTTAGTTCAGCTCTTTCCTTCTGTTTTATTTTCTTTTTTTTTTTTGGGGTGAGGGTAATTAACCTTGACTTTTAGTTCTCCGTTTGTCGTTGTGTTATGGTGGCTGGTCATGATGTTCTTATGATTAAAATTTTCCACAACTGATGAATTTTATACAAAAAAATTGGCGCGGCAGAATGGGCGACATTAAACACCGTCCTCATCACCCCATCCCTTTTAGCTTAGAATTGAATTTTAGAACTGAGTTTACTGAAGTAGTGATTGGATTTATAGTGCTAAAGAAATGAATTGAATTGTGCTCTGGTGTGTGGTGTTAGCTGATTATCATTCTAAATATTAAAAAATAGTTGAAACGAATGGACATGACATTTTATTTCAGTATCTGATATCCTTGAAGTGAACGAAACAAATAAGCTGAGGAGGCTAATTACACTGGAATAGTTAGAACTAATGAAACTTGTATTGTGGATGTGATGGCTGTTATTGTGTGTCCTAATAGACAACAATTTTGTCTGTTGTGCAGTTGCATGCTTTTGTGGAATATGAATCAGTTGAGCTAGCTGAGAAAGCGGTATGGATTTGGTTTCCTTTTGCGATTTCTATATTTCTGTTGTTCTCATTGAAATGTTTTTTCCCCTAAATAATTCCTTTCCTTGAAAGGATATTGAGTAGAAATGGTGAAAATTTTGTTTTTCTTTCAGATTGCAGAGCTGAATGTTGAGGATAGCTGGAGGAATGGCCTAAGAGTTCGTCCACTTCTGAAACAAGTGGTATACGCTCTTCACATCCAAATCATCTATTTGCTTATTTCCTTTGAAGGTTTTTTGTTATGTTGGTATATTTATTTCTAAATGTGGGTTATTTGGTGAGAAAATCCATCCCAGAACTTAATCCCAGAAAACTTGAACTTTGGTGTGGGTTATTCTTGCAGATTAATTGTTTGATTATTACCCTTGAAAACTTCAGGGACTGTTCATTAGCTACAAATGGACCAATGTGTTGCAGACTTGCAGTAACTTGGTTGTTGGGTCCTTTGTAAATCAGCTAATGAGACACACAGTTGAAAACCTCAAAAGTGTGATTGTTTTTTCCTTAAAAGGACAATGTTGTAACCCGTTATTCTACATGTTTGTTAGATCGTTAAATAGGTAATTTATTTTAAGTGGAATTAATACGCTTTTTATATTATGATGATTTCCATTTGATCCATATATATTCCCTTCTTTTCCCATTATTTCTTGCTTTAGTTGAAGCCTGGCCAAAGACAAGCGAAGAAAGCAGGCAATGATGGCGAAGTAAACTGTGAAGAAGTATCTATTTCCACTTCGGAGCTGAACCAAAATGAGAAACCAACAGAACATATTACTGCTGAGACTGGTGGCCAATCTCCCGAACATGTAAGTATTTTTCGGCTATCACTATATTAAATGGCTATCTGATGGAGACAAACACATCTGATTAGTTGTATTTGCTGGCTTTATTGTACAACTTATTTCAAGTTAATGACTGCTTCGTAAAATTCATAAACTGATGTGCATATTTTTCTCTTTTCGTACAAGTATGCTGTTTATCCAGTATTTTAGGTAGCTTTCTTTGAATCCTGATAGTTATTTTGGATTGAGCTTTTTGAACATCCTCTCTAGTATTAAATGTTCGTGTCAATGTCCACTTGGCTTCTTTTAGCGATCATCTTTTGGTCCAATAGCTGACTTTTTTGTCTCTTACGTGATGCAATCGATTTTTTGTTGTTGTTAAGAGAGCCACAAGGTCAGTTTCCATTTTGCCCAGTATTGATGCCGGTTATGAGTACTATCACTTAATGACTTTACCCGTTAAGCTAGCTCACATACCCCATGCACATCCATGTTTTTTTGTTGTAAAAGGAGCCACAAGGTCAGTTTCCATTTTGCCGAGTTTAGACGCCGGTTATGAGTACTACCACTTAATGACTTTACCCGTTGAGCTAGCTCACATACCCCATGCTCATCCATTTGTAAACTCTCAGGCGATGGGGCATCCAACTATCCAAGTAGATGCCCTGGTTTAACATGTTTGTTTCATCTCTTTTTCAAAATTTGTCATTGTTTGTTCTCACAGGGAGACGAACAAAGCATGGAGAAAGAGGGAGGACAGAAAAAGAGCCGGAATCGGGGCAAAGGAAAAGGGCGAGGAAGGGGTCATAACAACAATCATAATCATCACCATCAGAATAACAGGACAAGTAACGGTGAGCAGCCAGTTGTTGGTGTTGCCAAGCAGCCGCCTCCTGGACCTCGAATGCCTGATGGCACCCGAGGATTCTCATTGGGTCGAGGGAAACCCCTTACTGTTCCTGCTGCTTAACTCAAGCCCAAAATACTTTTGCACATTTGGTTTCAGAATTTGTGTGCTTACTAAGTCATCGTGTGCCCGTGTGCCGAGTGCTTCGAGGGGGGAAACTTTAGCGAGTTCTATTTGTGTGCCTCCATGTTATCGAGTGGCTTATTTCCCGGAATAGATATGTATCAAACTCATTTGTTGTGCCGACGAAGAAATGTAGAAAGTAAAACCAAGTAACTTGGGTCTCATACATGTAGAAATATGTGAATGAATGACTGAACGGTGGTCAATGGAATGCAAGTCTTTGTTGTACAAGTCTTTCTCATGTAATAATGCTCTCTTCACAGCTTCCCAACGAGTCACTGATCTCTAGACTCGATCGATGTTAACTCAGCCCATACTCCTCTAAAACACAAATTCTTGTTTACAACCGTTGTAAACGAGAATAATTTACCACGGGAGTATAAAACCATCCAAACCAACATTTCTTTGGGGGTGATGGTGTTTTCCACCCCTCCCTCTTACAGAGTAAGTTACAACGCCTGTAAGCAAGACTTATTGGCTCTAAAAATTGATTTGTGAACTACTGAACACGCGTTCGTAACTCGACATCCATACATAGCTATGTGAACTTTCGTGCTGAAGTGACCTGCCTTCTTTCTTAGAACAATTGTTGCCTATATTTTTCTCTCAAATATTAGACGAGTTTATTCTGAAACTTTAATTTATTTATGTCAATGTCTAGATTATACCGCAAGAGTGTACCCCCCTCGTTTCATAAAAAAAGTATAAACATAAAAAAATAAGGACCTCATATGATGATGCAGTCGGCAGGTGAGTAAAGCGGGATAATTACATGGATGAAATGGAATACAAGTGAGATATTAGAATGTACGTTATAATAATGCAAAGTAACTCAAAAACAAGGGTAGTATTTAACTGGATATCGGATTTAAACCAAACAATATGTTAATAACTTGACTATGCAACGAAAAATATGGTAATTCTAAATCTGAATGAGAACCAAAATCCAAATGAATTCTATTGTTAAAAAGGAAACTATAATAATGTATAAATATAATAGTCTAAAACTGACAGTTTTAAATCAACAAAGGCCTATTAGCTCAGTTGGTTAGAGCGTCGTGCTAATAACGCGAAGGTCGCAGGTTCGAGACCTGTATAGGCCAATAATTTTTATTATTTTTTAAATTACACAGTTTATTTTTTTAAAAGAAAAAACAAAAAAACCATTCACTCACTCAACTCTCACCCACCTCACACGTCCACACCTCACTCAAAAAACCATCCAAAAATATCTCCGCCACAAAAAATCCCTTTTTCTCTCTCCACCATGACAACCACCGAACAACCACCATCCCCCACCGCATCACCATCCGTAATCCTATTCCCCGGCCCATCCGCCATCCAACCACACTCTCCACCACCACCTCAACCGCCGCAAACATCGCCGTCTCCTCCGCCGTGCTCCGTCATCCGCCGCCGTCCTCCGATTCGACTCACCACCGAGTTCGACAGCGATACTTCACTGTTCTTCCATAAGGTGTCTTCTAAGCTCTTTGATGGACTCGCTAAGCTCAAGCTCTCGTTTCGGAATACTTCTGTTGGTGAGGTTG
Organism: Silene noctiflora; assembly: GCA_009801015.1. NCBI lineage: Eukaryota > Viridiplantae > Streptophyta > Magnoliopsida > Caryophyllales > Caryophyllaceae > Silene > Silene noctiflora. The sequence goes on along the minus strand of VHZZ01000461.1, from coordinate 188,186 downwards.
TTGAACCTCAGGTGTCTCTTGTTACGAAGCATCTTAATGTTCATTACGACGTCGTTGAGAGGAATGCGTTGTTTAATGGATTCTTTGATGTTGGACCTAATTTGAAGATTAATGCTGCTCATGATCTTAAGGTTTAATTCGATTCGTTTTATTTTGTTTTATTGTTATTTTCGTGTTTTTATTGTTGAAATTTGATTGAATTAGGTGAACATGTATCCTGATTGAAATTACGATAATTCGAAGAGGATAATTTTGTTTTGTTGTTAGTTTGCACTGTGTTGATTGTTGAAATTTGATTGCAGTTTCCGGTGGAGAGTTGTTGATGTATGTTGAGGTTTAGAAATGAATTGAATTAGGTAAACATGCATCCTGATTGTTATTATGATAATTCAGAGATTACGAATAAGTGAATTAATTAATCTGAAGCTCAATGCTGCTCATGATCTTAGGTTTATTTCGGTTCGTTTTCTTTTGTTCGAATTTTTGTTCTAAAAACGAATTGAATCAGATTTGTTGAGGTTAAAAATGAATTGAATTAGGTAAACATGCATCCTGATTGTAATTATGATGATTCGAAGAGTAAGAAAAAACGAATTACTTAATCTGATGTTAGATGAAATTTGTTTTGGAGGATGTTTTCCTGTGTAAAATTGAGCAGTATGAGATTATTGTATGCAATGTTGATGTTGTGTTCACTTGTAGCTACCTCGCTTATGATCTTGAGGTTTATTTCGTTTTAGTTTTGGTTTAGATGTTTTCAGTTGTGTTGAATTTTTGTTGATTTAGAAATGGATTGGATTAGGTAAATATGCATCCTATATTTGACTGTTGATATGATATTTCGAAGGTTATGAATGAGTAAATCACTCAATTTCAAGGTTTATTTTGTTTTGTTCTTAGATTTGACTTTTTGATTGTGTGGAAATATTTATTGATGTATGTTGTTTTGAATTTGTTGAGATTTAGGAATGAATTGAATTAGGCAAACATGCATTTATATGACAATTTTTTTTTGCGATAGCTGAAAGTGAAACACAGAGCAAGGAACAAACCAATTTATTTCTATAAATTTGCAGCACCTACATGTTGTATTTAGGAAATGCTCATGTAACACATTGAAAACTTGGGAAAACGGAGGGGTTAAATGCACGAGTCTTCTGTAAGTGGTATAGTAGATATCCAGTTTGAGTTTTCCAGGCATTTGACAAGTCATTACGCTAATTAAACCAGAATAACGGGAAGAACGAAATGTATAGACCTCAGGTTGGGCTGTTCACAAGGAACTTCTCTGCCCAATATTATTTGAAAGAGAAGAATGTTGAAGTTAAAGGTTCATTTCATGTTGGTTCAGGACTGCAGCTCAGAGCTGCCCATAATTCAAAGGTTTCTGTGCCTTTCTATGTCTCTTTTGTTCTCTCCAATTAACGTGAAAAGTTGATGGTGGCAATGAGATGATATTTGTTTTACGGGATATGCATTAAATATCAGTAGAAAAGGGTAGAAGTTATATCAGAGACTCAGACACGGTTGTTATTTAAATTTTAAACCCTCTCTTGTATTGTTTTGGAGTGTACATCTTTTTCTTCTTTTTTTAACAAGTGCGTGTACATCTATTTGTTGATATCGACACCGGTGTTTAACATTCTATTATTGTATCCCATATCGCCTTTCTTATTCAGGCACAACAGGGAGAAGTTACATTGGTAGCGAATCTTTCTGATCCTGGATATCAAGTTGAGCTGGCATCTCCAGTTCCATCCATTGGTTTGGTGAGTTAGTCTATTTTAAATTCTCCTTGACCAAATTCATGAGCTTGTTTCAGTTATGGAATACGTAGTATTATCCTTCTATTTATCTCCTCAATATATGAATAACATGCAAAGAAATAAATAATCCTTCTAAAATACATTATGGTGGGCGGCTATCACTGTGTTAATGAGTACTAGAGTAACTAGATCCAAAGGTCCATGTTGTCAAGGGCTCTTGTATCCAGAGCCTTGTCGCCCTTGACATGCTGGTGATGTGTCGTGATGTTGTCATGACATGCTTCTCTAAGGTGTGCTTCGTCACGTGTGGCTGCATCTTGGGTTGTTTTGAGCCAAAATGTAGCATACCTGTCATATGCACGGGTGGTGTTATTCACATTTCCTCTAAGTTCATGAATCATGATGACATTTACATCCTCAAAGTTAATGTGGTCACATGACCATGCATCAATTTAGCATTTTATAATTGATTAGTATCGTTTCTGCATTTTTCTTGAATTATGAGAATATATTACACCTTCTTCCTCAACCTCCGCATGAAATGTCGTAGGAAGAGGGAGTACCTCAATATGAGTGTTCCCTTTTGTGTTGATGTTTTTTTTTTCTTAGTGCTGAGGTCCTTGTTTGCTCTTGTTTTGTAGCCGAGGGCAACTTTGAAATTTCCTTGTGGTGAAGTGTCGGTAGAGGAGAAAGAGGATGAAGAAGTGAAGAGAATTTTGTCAGTAAATGGTGTCGTGAAAGGTTCTATTCTTAATGGATCTTGCACCGCTCTGTACAAAGATGAAAATTTGAATCTGAGATACTCCTACAAGGTGTGCTTTCTAGTATCTCCATTTTTGTGCAATATCAGTTTATGACTTTAGACTTTACGGTCACCTCCTACAGACATGTTGCTGTAGCGGCTTTGTGGTAGAATCTGACGAACTCTGAATTGCTACGACACTTACTTGTTTTTGTGTTGCTTATGCAGTATGCTAGTTGCTTTCAGCTTATAAGTACTTAAGTAGTGCTGATTTGAATCTTTGAAATTCATGCAGGATGATGAAATGTCTTTCATACCGAGCATTTCCTTACCTTCAAATGCAGTGTCATGTGCATTTAAACGGCGCTTTAGTCCCTCAGACAAATTAAGGTTAAATTCCGTCTTCTTTCTAATTTTAGAGGATGATTTCTAGGGATGGATGTGCAACTTTTGACATTTTCAGCCGGGAGAATAGTCCACTGTCCTTCACCCTGTTTGAATATGCATCTAAAGCTATACCAAATTTCTGAAGTTTGCCATGAAATTTATGCTTCCAGTTACTGGTACAATTTTGATTCAAACTATTGGAGTACGGTGTACAAGCATACATCTGGCAAGGATTATAAGTTCAAAGCCGGATACGACTCTGAGATCAGATTGGGCTGGGCGTCGCTTTGGGTAAGTAATGTGATATCTTTTGTTCAGTTTATTATTTTGAGAATGATATCAGAACGGTATCAGTGAATGGCAAATATGTTGAGATTTAAGCGAGCAACTAGTCCTCGTGTCGGCAGTTGAACAATATAAATGAATGGCAGACATATTGAGATTTAATGGAGTAACTAATAAGTTGCCTTCTAGTTCTGACCATGGATACATGTCTGGAATCTTATATGGGATGTCTGATTCGTAATCCATTGATAAAGCCTTGTGGGTTTTGATGTGTGTCTTTGTATGATATTGCTCGATGATTGTTGGGATATTAAAGAATTGGCTTACATTTCTATGTTGAAACCATTGTCAATTATTTCTTGTTTGAGTAGAACGTGGATTCTCTTTTGTTTGTTCATGAAACTGAACCTTTATAAGGCAGGACGAACGGTTGTTATTTTCTGATTTAGTTCTCTTTTATCAACCCTTTTTTAAACATTTCCTTGTGCATATCAACAGTGATATAGAAATACTCTTTTGAGCAATTTAACGATTTGGATTATTTCCTTAGTTAGAAAATGGATGAATGCTCAACACGTAAATGCTCTTTTTCCAGGTTGGAGATGAAGCCGGAAAAGCCAAAACCGCACCCATGAAAATGAAAGTTCAGTTCATGCTTCAAGTACCTCAAGATGACATTAAATCTTCAGTTTTGATGTTTCGGGTGAAGAAGAGATGGGATATATGACCACCTTCTTGTACTGCAAATCTTATCGATACCTTTGATCTCCAGAAGCTTGAAGGTGAAATTAGAGAAGCCGTTCATCCCAATTCAGTTTTGTAAGCTGTTGATATGCGTTTCAACGAGTCTAAGCTGAAACTGTGAGGGATATGTGGAAATTCCCGGTATATATCTTAGATTACGATACACCCTCGAATTGTAGTTCACAAAGACAATTACAGTGCGAAGCCAAAGTCTAACTATTGTTTGGCTTTTGACCGTGATGTAATAATGTGAACCGACTGATTAACCTAGCTGTGCTTTCAAGCTTTTTTTACCATGGAGTATTCAGACAATGTACTTGTTCGCAATTGTTTAGAAACAATACCTCTACATCGGAAGTTTGTAAGCCCTTGCTTCAATCTTTACCCCATTACCCTAAACACGTCACAAACACTAAGTTATTGAGATAACATTCTTCCGTGCAACTCTTTAATTGTTGATATGCGGTTTAGAGTGCGACATCCATGACCACAAGTTCTTGTTAAAACAAAAGGATCAAGCCTTAAAACGGGGCATGTAGTCCCGTTTTGAGCAAAAAAGACCTGCCAACTATGGAATGGGTATTTGCAAGCCATTAATGTACCTTTAGAAACGATTGACGTATATTAAAGATCGAGATATTTCTGTTTGGTAAATAACATATTAGGTGAAATTAGTAGATTCCAACTTAAATAGTAGTTTGACCAATTAATTCATTAATTTTATGTGTTTGGTTAATGACATATTTAGATAGTATATTGTTCGGAATTTACTGTTTTTGAATATGCTGCTAATAGCAGCATATTGTAACAACATATTGAGTTTATACATTTTTTTGGTACAAATATTGAGTTTATACATAAAAATGGTAGATTTATCATATAATCTGCTAATTACCAAACACGTTTTCTTAATTCTACTAATTTAATATGATGGTCAAACATGCTACTAAAATCTGTCTACCATATCCTACCAACGTCATCTGCTATCATGAATCTGCTTCTGCCGTTTGCCAAACAGGACTATATCTTTGAATCAGTATATTATTGCAAAATAGAATCTAAACCGATAGAAATGAAATTATCTCGTTCATATAATCAAATCGAATGGAATCGAAAACGTCAATAAATGAGGAAGCTAATCATTTCAAAACCCAAAAAAACATAAAACAAAACGTGGGGTTCTAACAAAATCATCAAAAAGTTGCCAATCTTTCACAAAAAAAAAGAAAAACAGTTTGATACTCGGTAAAATTTGACTGTAAAAGTGAAGTATATATATGTTGGTCTACCCTAATCTCCTAAACTAAGCAAAAACTAAAATCAAAATCAACAAAAAAAATAATGTCAACCACCACTTCATTGCGGCTGTTACTGTCTACCCCTTTTAATCCTTCTTCTTCTTCTTCTTCTTCTTCTTCAACAACAACAACTTCTTCTGCTTTCTCTTCATTTCACTGCAAATGGGTTCTCCCCAAAAAATCATCTTTTTCCTCCAAGGTTTCATCCTTTTATCCTTTTTGTTACTTAATTATGCTGTTTTTTGATTGATTGTGTTTTATTTTGGAATTTGATTGCTTTTTTGTCATGTTGGTATTTGAGTATTGGATGATTAAGATTGTTTTTATGGATTTTGGGATTTGGGTTGTTGCTGGATTTTTGTTTTGAAGGTGGGAAATGGAATTGGGAGGTTTTGAATTGTGCTGTTTGTAGATAAAAGAACTAGGATTCGGTCCGGAAATCGGGTTGTTTTCCGAAATTTAGAAGTTTATGATTACTCATGATGTGTGCTGATGTTGAAAGTTTAGTTATTTTTGGGTGGATGAGGTAGAATCTTAGGTTAACTGGCCGAGTTTGTCTGCTCAATTGTGACATTGTTATCAGGACTTTGTATTGCCTCAAATCTTCGTTGGATTTATAATGCCTTTTGGTGGATATCTGTGTTGTGTTTACATTTTGGTTGGATTGGTTTGTAGCATAGTAGGATCATGAGAGTGTTCTTGAGCAACGTTCATACCGATTCTGATGGTTAGCGGTATGAACGTTAGTTTGCAGGATGTGTTTGTGGGGTGGAATTCATTACTTGCAAGTAGCAACTGATTCTGTGAATGGTAAATTACTAAATTGTAATACCAATAGGGATATGGTCACATGTAGATTATTAAATGCCCGTTCTTCATGGATACAAGTCTAGTGAACAACTCTGTCCGCAGTGTAGTTGGGGTGAGTGAAGGTTCTGATAGTCGATGTGCTAAAGTATCTTTCTTTTTCCGTTAAAAGGGTTCTTGGTTGATGTATAGGTATTGGGGTACTAATTTAATGGTTGTTAGGGTTTGAGGAAGGATCTCGTCTGACATTATGGGTAAGGTCCATTTCTTTCTACATTTGTTGCCGGATCAAGTTAATGGTTGTTAGGGTTTGAGGTTTCACTTCGTTTGACAAGATAAGATCCACATATATGCCAGAAAGGAGTATAATTATAGAAGTTGAACTTTCTCAACCACTTATGCTTGTACGTAGCCTTACCTCGTGTTAGCAACATGAAGAGGCTGTTTCCGAACATCCAGAATTTTTTGCAATATTACATTTTTTTACATCATCATCTAAAACTTTTCTTTAAAATTCCCATAATACAAACTTTTTGGTGCAGATAACTCCCAATGTAAATCGTGATCTCTTCCGCTTTTAGATTACATAATATGCAGTACATTTTTCACCAACCAAACTATGCTTGGTAGTCATCTTCAGTAAGTAGAAGTCTGACAGCGAGAATTGAGCTAAGATGTAAATGCTGGTGCAATTTTGGCCTTTTGCGATATTTGAAGTGTTCTTAAAGGCCAATATCTGGCAAATCTCGTACTTCCTAAAATGATAGTTTCTATAAATTTAATATTGGAATTAAACTTGGTAGGTGTGTGGAGCCGGAGACATTAGTTCTTTTTTTGGCTAGGCTTTACTAAATTTATGAAAACAGAGAAAATGCAGCTAGATCATCTGATTTATAAAAGTTAGACGCTGATGTATTTCCCCTTTCAGTGCTTGCTAAATCTGTGGAATATTCACCTTTCTTAATTGATCTTCCATTTAAGTTGGTTTGACGCTGGGACCTACTTAAACCGTAGTGGCTATGATAAACAGTGATAAAGTTCATAGTCTGAAAAGGTATTTAAGTTGTAACATGAAAGAGTAAAAAGTAGAAAAAAATATGTTCTATATAACGCCATCATTAGTTTTCACGGTTAAGGTAGCTTGAGTTCATCTGTCATTTACATCATGGCATGTGGCTTTCACTAATGACTTAGGACAATTCTCATTTGTGACGGAAGGTATCCGTCACTTTGAGAAGACGGGTACCAAATTGTGAGACAAAAGACCCATGAGAGGAGAGAGGAAAGCAAGTGGAGGGGTGCCCCCACCTTTTGCTTTATTCGTTTTGTGAGTGGCATTACCCGTCACAAGGGAGACGCTTTGAATGACTTAATACCAGGGACTGTTTTTTATGTACATGATAATCTTTTATAGTGGGCTGTTGCGAGTATGAAGAACCCTCATAACATGGACAAAGAGATGACAAGCATGGAAGATCCCACTAGCGCGTTTGGATCTGATGAAGATTCTGGCACCAAAATTCCATCACAAGCTAAACCTCTTGTGGAGGGATCAAGCTCAGTAATGGTGTCCGAGTATGAACCTATCCGTGATGTTGATTACATTCAGGTCCAGTATTTATTCATTTTGCTGTGGCTACCTTATAAAGTTTGGCTGTGGCTATCTTATAAAGTTTACCAAAATTTATACGAGACAGTTGTATACAAGAGTCATATGTTGTATTCTTCTTTTATTTTTAGGGTTAATGACTTGTTCGTCTGCATAAAAATGTCTTACACAGGACTCACACGATATACTTATAATGTGGCTATCTTATAAAGTTTACCAAAATTTTGATAGGTGACATCAAATAGTTTTCATCCACCATCTGGTATCCTCATCCCCATCCCTCCATAATGTCAATGCAAATTTGCATTAAATTAATATAATTTGTTAACAATTTAGCATTAAAAAATACAAGTATTACTTACCTTCTGCTCTTTCTCGACATGGTGGTATTTGCTCTGTTGTTCGTGTAATTGTATTTTAGATTTGTACATTGGATTATTGAGTAACAATTCATCTGGCGATTCATCTTAGTTTCCCTCTATCTTATCTTCCGCAACTAGCCAACTAATAAGTAGTAATCTAAATTAGCTACGAGTAATCCTTATTTTCTCGTCCTTGCGATATGCAACCGTCAGTTTTCCTTGCGATATGCAACCGTCAGTTTTCCTTACAATGAATGCTTATTTAGAATGGTAGCCCGGAGTGAGTTTGTAGTTTATATTGCTTTACCAATGTTTTATTTTTTGAGTATTAAATCCAGGTTAGCTATTGCTCATCCTCACTGTTTTCGTTTTGGAATATTCTACAGGAATTGTTGGCCATCCAGCAGCAAGGGCCACGATCAATAGGGTTTTTTGGAACCAGGAATATGGGCTTTATGCATCAAGAGCTAATCGAGATTCTTAGCTATGCTATGGTCATAACTGTACGTCCAATTAATTTTCGTCATTTCGTGTGCCACCATTGATGTCCTTCCTTTTATTCATGACAAAGTTTGCTGTTTCTGCAGAACAACCACATATATACTTCTGGTGCCTCAGGTACTAACGCTGCTGTTATTAGAGGTGCATTGAGGGCTGAGAAACCGGAACTTCTTACTGTGATTCTGCCTCAAAGTTTAAAAAAACAGTCTTCAGAGAGCCAAGAATTGTTGTTGAAAGTAAGACTCCACTTTCCCGCATACTTAGTGAATTGTGATGATTATGAGTTGCTCAATGTTTAGTTCATTATTAAGCCCATTAGGTTTGAAGAGTGGTATTAGGTTAGTGCAGGGTTCACTGATACCATATCACTTGGGCATTGAAAGTCCGTGTTATAATTCCTCCTTGGTAGCAGGTTTTCAATGATTAAATGAACTTCCATTTAGGAAAAAATAAAACTTGTTGCACTTTATAATTGAAGGAAACAATTTTCTTCAGCACTGGTGGTCTAGATATCTTTAAATCCATACCAAAATGAAACTTGGTTTATCGAAATGACTTTCATCACCATTTTCTTTTTTTAATAAAGGCTATCATAAGTCCCACGGTTTTATTGCGATCAATTGCATGATTTACTTGTTAACAGTAGTTACGAGAACAGATAATATCTATCTGCTAATTAATTGGATATGCCTTTAGATTGACTTGCACAAAAATTCTCTCAGGCTAGGAGTGATACGGAGTAATATTTTATTAATATAGAGTGTGTTTCACGAGGTTGCTGAATCTCATTTGAGCTCAATCCCCATCTTTTATGATTTGCAAAATTCTACCATCTTGGCGATAACCGAGTATGTATAAAGGATTTTTTTACAATGTTATTGCAGGTGAAGAATGTCGTTGAGAAGCCTCATAATGATCACTTACCGCTGCTAGAAGCTAGCAGGTATGTACTGTAATAATTTGAGGTTCAATTATCTCTTGATATTGTTACAGGTCTCTGTATTTTCTCAAAGACGTGAATTATTGGTTCCATACAACATCAGCCCAGTGCCTACCGCAAATTGCGGGGGTAAGGGAGGATCGGATGTATGCAGCCTTACCCTTGTATTAGCAATATAATTAGGTTGTTCTGAATGACCTGAGATAAACTGCAACGAAGGACTGATACATCATTGTGAAACCATTTTGCTATATTCCATCTTAATCCAGAACCAAAGAGTAATGAATTTTTGGCTCCATTTCTTACCTGGAACAAAATTGTATGCCCTCCTTTTCATTGATTTTTTCCGCTTCCAACCACGGCACAAAATTTAAGGAAAGGAGTAAACAGTGCTGATAAGTGGGACATTTGACAAACTGAAAAGGATAAGAAATGGAGGGAGTAATTTGTAGGAGATTCGTGAGGAAATTATGCTTTAATCACAGACTCACAGGCAATGCATTTGTAGAACCGTCGCTTGAGATCAGTTCTCATTTTTTCTTGAAAACAATTGTTGACCTTACATGTATATTGTTCTTCACTGTACCACTCCATTACCATGTTATCTTCTAAGGTCAAATTTTGTTGCCACCCCTGTGGGCCTCCTATTTCCCATTGTTTTTTCTATACAATAGGCTTTCATTATGTAATGAAAATCTCTTTCCTTCTGAGTTCTGACGAGAGTGGTATTTTTTAACGTAAGTTCTCATGTGATACGGTCTCAACATAAGATTATCACGAGGCATTGTGATTTGAGACCGGCCAATATAATTATTTATACTTCCAGTCTTTTTTTTCTGGGTCACCGAGTTGATGCGTGTACTGTTGAATTGCAGGCTGTGCAACATGGACATAATCTCACAAGTCCAGCAAATCATTTGTTTTGCGTTTCACGATAGCAAATTACTCATGGAAACGTGTCAAGAAGCCAAGAACCTCCGTAAGATTGTAACTCTCTTTTACTTGGACTGACGAAGCGAAGGGTGCATTCTTTTCTGCATAGATTCATTCTGAACAAGGGTAGCGCGCTATTATTTTGGGAAGAGGTTCGTCAACTTAACATTGTTTGTAGAGAAGGCGTATTACAGGACTTAAATGGTGGTGTCTTTACCAAGATTTTAGGAGACCATTTGGTCCTTTTTCTATATATAATCAGAAAAGCTCCTGTCGATTCAAATCTCATCGCCCGAAGATGCAGACATAGCCTCATCAATTGTATGCATATTTTGGTGTGATGTTTGCTCAAGTACATACATAGTTGAAAGAAATTATATAGTTTCAAGAACAAATCACCCTCAGGCCTCAACCTTTTCAGATGACTTGTTGCTTCTGGCTTCGTTATACCGATTGACAGAGATCGGGCAAATGGGTTTGGACTTTGGAGTGAAGCTTTGACCTAACATACAACTTTATCTTGAAAATAGGCTCAACTGCATAATATTGAGTAAACTACATTTAAAGGACCTAAAATATCCTACAATGTAGCAATAAGGACCTAAAATATACAAGCCTAGCTTTAAGGACCTCACAAACGTTTTCCATCCGCTCACGGTCAGTTAGTCCCGCTAAGAGCTCAAGAAGTTGAGTCTCCCTTATGAGTTATAACGACTATATTCGTCACAAGCTGCCTGGAAAGTCACAAATGACTTGTCGTTATCCATTTATGTGAGTTTTATTTGACCAATCATAGACTTGTGACGGATATTATCCATCTCAAATGAGAATTTGTGATGGATATTATAGCGAGTGGAGCCTTCGAACCTGAGATTAAACGTCAAACAGGTCAGACTGGTCTAGTAAGAAATCAGAATACATTGAAAAAAAATAGTTTCTCACACCTTTTTACCATATTTTAAACTGATTTTTTTTTTTTAATTAAAGAATATTTTATATCAATATTTTAATCATATTAAAAGGTTACATTAATTACATCGACACAATTACAGAAATAAATTAGGACCCAATAAATTATACTTCCTCCGTTTTTATATGATGTACCCATTTTATTAAAATACTCCACTTATCTATTCAACAAATGAGTACATCATATAAAAACGGAGGAAGTATATAAATTAATTTTTAATTGTTTTTGTAATTTAAAATACTAAAATTAATTATTTTTTAATTATTATTTCAAACATAATATATTAATATTAATATTTTGATAAAATCCTTGATTTAACTTTGAGCCAACGCGTCGGAATTCGACCCTAAATTAATGGGTCATTTCGAATTAAAGACAACGGGCTACCTGAAAATTATTATTCCCTATATCTTCTTTATAACCATTATAAGTATGTGCATTTTTAGTACATTTATTTCTTACTAGCATTCCATGTCCAATACTCTTCCAACATTGGTATGACACTTCGCCACTTCGTTTCCAACTCAAAATAACAAGACTTCTTCGTGAAATAACCAAATCTGATAATTGGATCACATACACTCTACACAGAAGAATCTGTCATTGATCAATTCGAGTCAGCATTTCCATTGCCCCAGAATGGCAAACGTTGAAATTTGGAAAAAATAGATGTAGGACTTTCTTTACTAGCTCGCTTCTTGATCTCTACATCGCTATCAGGATCGCGCCAAAATTTGATGATATGAAGGCTTTCTTCTTCTGTTGATCTCTGCACAATGATTTTCGATGCATACCCCTTTTTATTTATTAAAGCACAAAGCTTCCCAGGTTTATTTTCAGTCAAAGTAACCATGTATAGCCATCTTTCTCGGACAAAAGATTTTCGGCAACTGCAATATTCTGTCAATAACGCTCCTTCCATTCTCCCCTCCAGCCCATGAAGCAACAATTCCAGCACACCCAACCTCGTCCTCTGGAGTTGGAACATACGGAGGATTCACGACTAACACATCAACAAGCCCAGCAAGACGCTTCTCTAGCCCTGAGGCAATATCCATGTTTGCCACCTCAGCATGAACCCTATGAACTTTGAGTTTTTCACATGTCACTTCCACCGCACATGGATTGATATCAGTCGCAAWATAGTGCACACCATTAGCCTCTTTCCCGAGCATTAAGGCTAAGGAGGTGATGACATATYCACTTCCACAACCAATTTCCAAGCATATTGTGGGTTGATGTTCCAGTAAATTTGTTCTATCAGCAAGCAATGCGTCGACAAGTGCAAATGAATCGTCAYAAGGTTCATAAACCTCTGGGTGGGAAGCAACAAGACGAACATCAGCAATTTTAGGAGGCATCTTCACCTAATTTCCTGCTAATTAACAAAACGTACATGACTAAGTTTCCTGCTAAACGGAGAAGCCAACTACAGTCATTGAGAAAWTGTAAGAATAAAACATAATAACGGAGAAGCCAACATCAGCAACTTTATATATGTTGAATATTAACTGTCACGATTTATTCCATAAACTCTCCAAGACTA
>VHZZ01000461.1:159039-171205 GCA_009801015.1 Silene noctiflora | reverse complement strand
AATTTAAAATACTAAAATTAATTATTTTTTAATTATTATTTCAAACATAATATATTAATATTAATATTTTGATAAAATCCTTGATTTAACTTTGACCCAACGCGTCAGATTTCGACCCAAAATTAACGGGTCATTTCGGATTAAGGGCAACGAGCTACCTGAAAATTATTATTCACTACATCTTCTTTATAATCATTATAAGTATGTGCATTTTTAGTTCATTTATTTTTTTAAAATCCGTCTTGCATGTTTATTAATCATTTTAATTACTATGAAGAATGCCTTTCCTCCTTAGAGGTTCATAGCATATTAGTTATTTGGTATCCAAAGCTCTAAAAGTGATGTTTAGGCATCCCCTATTTTCCCGCTTAAATTTCCTGCCTAAGTGATATTCTATGGACAATATTTATTTCCTAATTAATTAGTGTTCACTATCTATATTTGCTACTCCTATTACACAATATTTATCTCCTAATTAATTTTATAACATCAATTATTATTTAACTTTTATATAAATAACGCTAATAAAATATGTCCTTGGAATTATATATGCAAATTTTCTACTCTTTTCAAAACGGAGATAAACTGCATTAATTTAATTAATTGTCAAGTTCTCTAATATCTATATATAAAATACCGTGCATTTGCACGAGTATTATACTAGTATCAATTATTTACAATATTTTATCGTAAAATCGTCCTACCGAAACAAAAAAACAAGAAAAAAGGATTATAACTACCTTACAAAGATTGGAAACCGTTAACAGATGAACTTCTCCCTTTGTTCCCGCGTCTCCACTCACCTCCTCTTCCCTCTCATTTCATTTCCCTTGTTTCTCTCTACACAATTTTTCTCATTCATTATTCTTTCAACAAACTAATTTCAATCACAATTCTCGCATCCTTCTTCCCAATTCATTTAATTACTCATTTTTCTGATCTAAATTCGCTGTCGAAAGCGATGGAAGATCGCTTCGACGACCAAGACCCGTCCAACCTTAAGACTTACTCCCTATCCTCCCACCACCGTCAAGTCGAAGCTCCCTCCGTTACCAAAAACCGCGTCCCCACTCACCGTCATCATAATCGTAATCACAGCCTCGACATCGACCCCTCCCTAGCTGCCTCGTCATCGTCCTCGTCCTCCTCCTCCTCGACCGTTGCTCCTGTTCGCTATGATCACTCTGTTTCCCTCCCTTCTCCTGGGCATACCGCCCCCACCCCGTCTCTTGCTCCGGATGACATTGACAACGAGGACGACTCCCGCCTTGCAATGCCCGAGTTTACAGCCAGTGGTGGTGTTGGCATTTTCAAGACCCCTACTCGTGCTGCAGTCCACCCGACACGTCCCCCTGCTCTCGAGCTCCGGCCCCACCCGTTAAGGGAGACTCAGGTCGGGAAGTTCCTTCGTACCATTGGGTGTACGGAGACTCAGCTGTGGGCCGGGCAGGAGAATGGGGTCAGGTTTTGGAATATTCGGGATGCCTATGAGGCGGGGAGTGGAGTCGGTGGGAGGGTGAGACGGGGAGACGAGGAAGCTGCTCCGTTTTATGAGTCTGCTAACTCGTCACCTACGTATTGTATGGTGGTTGATCATGGGAATAGGTTGGTGTGGACTGGTCATAAAGATGGTAAGATTCGGTCTTGGAAGATGGATCAAGCGAGTACTGGTGCCGATGAAGCGACACCGTTTAAGGAAGGTCTTTCTTGGTCGGCTCATAAGGGGCCTGTTCTCTCCTTAACTATGTCTTGTTACGGTATGGTATACACTCTCGTTATATTATTACTCCCTTTGTCCCGGTCATATGTTACGAGTGACATTGTTTTTTGTGGCTTGATAGGTGACATATGGTCTGGCGGAGAAGGTGGCGTGATCAAGATATGGCCATGGGAGTCAGTTGAGAAATCGCTTTCTCTATCTGTGGAGGAAAAGCACATGGCAGCCTTGCTAGTCGAGAGAGCAAACATCGACTTAAGAAGCCAAGTTACTGTGAATGGTGTCTGTCACATCTCCTCTTCAGATGTTAAGGTCATTCTTTCTGATCATGCTAGAGCCAGGATCTGGTGCGCGACTTCCCTTTCCTTCTCGTTATGGTACTTTTCGCTTCTCTGCCCTCTTACTTATAAGGCTCGAAAACATGGAATCGTCACCACTGTCTTACCATAACTTTCTATAGGACGGTTTTTTATTCCGTGATTTTGTCCTGCTTTTGGAATTTGATGACTTTCTTTGCAGGGATGCTCGTACAAAGGAGCTCGTAAAAGTGTTTAACATCGATGGCCACATTGAAAATCGGGCTGAGATGCCCGGGACGCAAGATCAACCAGTGGAGTCAGACGAGAAAGTAAAATTTGCCTCTACATCGAAGAAGGAAAAGTCCCAAGGCTTTCTTCAACGATCACGCAATGCTATAATGGGTGCAGCAGATGCTGTTCGTCGAGTAGCAAGAGGATCCGGGGCCTTTAACGAGGATAACAAGAAAACCGAGGCAATGATTCTAACTTCAGATGGAACAATTTGGAGTGGATGCTCAAATGGGTTACTTGTTCAGTGGGATTCTAACGGAAATCGCTTACAAGAGTTTCATCACCATCCTACAGCTGTTCTGTGTTTTTGTACTCATGGTGCTCGACTTTGGGTCGGGCATGCTAGTGGTGTGATCCAGTTGTTGGACCTTGATGGGAATATTACATCTGGTTGGGTTGCTCATACTAGTCCGGTCATTAAGATGGCGATTGGTGGAGGGTATGTTTTTAGCATGGGTATTCATGGAGGTATTCGCGGATGGCACCTCACGTCTCCTGGACCGATTGACAACATTATACGTCAAGGTCTGTCGGCTAAAGAGCTGCTGTACACCAGAAAAGAAGGTGTGAAGATTTTGGTTGGGACATGGAATGTAGGTCAAGGAAAACCTAATCCTGAAGGACTTAAGGCGTGGCTGGGTTCTGCAGCTTCCGATGTTGGAATTGTTGTGGTTGGTTTGCAGGAAGTTGAGATGGGAGCTGGCTTCCTTGCTATGTCGGCAGCTAAAGAGACGGTAAAGTTCATTTAGTTACTTTCCGCTTATTGTTATTGTTGCTGGAGGCTTCTCTTCTCAAATCTCAGCTGTCTTGTGTATACAGGTAGGATTAGAAGGGAGCGCCATTGGGCAAATGTGGCAAGATGCGATTGGCAAGGCTTTAGAGGAAGGTCCAATCTTTGAACGCGTAGGTTCTCGGCAATTGGCGGCCTTACTGATAGCTATCTGGTAACCTCAAGTTCAGGTTCCACTGTTTCATTGTTCTGACCTCCTAAAACCACCAACTTCGGAACTGATTACATTCTTGTTACAGGGTAAGAAAGAAGTTAAGAACGCATGTTGGAGACCTTGATGTTGCAGCCGTTGCTTGTGGGTTTGGCCGAACAATTGGTAACAAGGTATGATTTCTGTACAAAATGATGTTGAATCTCAATGTTTACTCTCAAAACTATGACTTTTCTGTGTATCTGCGTTATCTTGATGCACTGATACGTATGCTTGTGTAGGGAGGTGTAGGCGTAAGGTTGAGAGTCCATGACAGAATAATTTGCTTTGTGAACTGTCACTTAGCTGCGCATTTGGAGGCAGTAAACCGGAGAAATGCAGACTTTGATCACATCTTTCGTACAATGGTGTTCTCTCGGCAGTCTCACTTGCTGAATGTCGCTGCAGGTATGAGATGTCTGCTTTTGTATTGCTCTCTTGCATTGTGTTTATATTTATTTTGGCTATTTTAATCTTCTGGCTTCCCATTGGCCCTCTGTCTTGCAGCAGGAGCTTCTTCTGCTTCTCAAATACTTCGCGCAAATGTATGTCATCTTATCTAATATGCTCTTTAGTTAAGGTCTTGAAAGTGTGTATCTTGATGAGACGCCTGAATCTTGTAGGGTGCCAGTGGGGATGACGCAAGAACGGATTTATCCGAGGCAGACATGGTTGTATTTTGTGGTGATTTTAACTATCGGCTCTTTGGAATATCTTACGACGAAGCAAGAGATCTTGTTTCCCAACGAAGTTTTGATTGGCTAAGGGAGAAGGATCAACTTAGAGCAGAAATGAAAGCTGGGAAAGTTTTTCAGGGAATGCGCGAGGCTGTTTTCAAATTTCCTCCAACATACAAATTTGAGAAACATATACCTGGTTTAGGAGGTAATTACACTATTCTTGCTCTTTGTTCAACCTCTTTCTGAAGATAACAAATGCTACTCAGTACGATGCATAGCTCACTCGAGTAGTCTTTTTGAGTCACTTCAAGTCGGGTCATTTCAGATCAGGTCAGTCGGTGCCAGGTCTACGTTTTACCTATAGGGCTAAGGCTATTCTTTTGGCTTATTGGTTTGTTATAACCTACTGATAGCTGCATTCTTGGTCTTTTGCAGGCTATGACTCTGGAGAGAAGAAGCGGATTCCTGCCTGGTGTGACAGGGTTATATATCGTGATTGTCGAACAGGCCAATCCGAGTGCAGTTTAAACTGCCCGGTTTTAAGCTCAATCCAAATGTATGTTAGAGTTTAGTGCTTGAAATTTTGAATCAAAACCAGAATGAACCCATCATCCTTTTTTAACACCAGTTGTTTCTCAGGTACGAAGCATGCATGGAAGTTACCGACAGTGATCACAAACCTGTCCGGTGTAAATTCAGTGTACGTTTAGCTCGTGTAGATAGATCAGTCAGGAGAAAAGAGCATGGGGACATCATGAATACTAGCGAAGAAGTGAAAACTTTGCTTAAGGAATATGCTAAGCTACCGGAGATAACTGTTAACTCAGATAGTATAACTCTCCAAAACCAGGAGAGTTACAGTCTGCAAATTACTAACAAGAGTGATCAAGAGACTGCAGCATTTCGTATTATATGTGAAGGTCAATCCCCAGTCAATGACGATGGGGAAGTATCTGAGTTTCGTCCTAAAGGGTCCTTCGGCTTCCCTAGCTGGCTGGAGGTAATGCTTCTGTATGTGCTAAGGGTCTTCTTATGTTCTACTTTCCCCTTCACATCCGCTTCTGTATAATTTCGGTATTTGGACGCCTCATCCATATCTCAAGGATTTTACCAGTTAAGCTAACTGAAACGTGTTCCATTCTAAGATGTTAATAAAACGACATCTACCCTTTTATGCAGGTTATGCCAGCATGTGGGGTAATCAGTCCCGGACAAACCATGGAAGTTCTGGTACGCCATACAGAATTCCACACATTGGGCGATCTAGTGGAAGGCGTTCCACAAAACTGGTGGTCGGAAGACACGAGGGATAAGGCTGTGATATTGGCAGTTCAAGTTCAAAATAGTTGTTCTATGGAGACTAAACGGCATAAAGTTTATGTCCGCCATTGCTACTCATCCAAGTCATTTCGCATAGAGTCAAGATCAAATAGCTCTAGGAAAGGAAATAAGGAAGCTCAGCCGTCATCAGACAACCAGCAGCATGATAACAACTCCGACTCTGGTGACCGTAGTTGATCTGTTCTGATTTATTTTTATTTAATTTTAGAAGTTTATGTGTAGTTGTCATAACATCAGTCTGTACATACATGAAGAAGTCAGACTAAACTCATTTAAATCAGTTATTTTCCCAGTTATCTGGAAATACAGTGTAATTGTCAAATCTGATTTTTTCAGTTTATATATGAGCAGACAGAGATGTAGGTAGTGCAAATTTCTGCACTTCTTTACCCTGATTGTGCTGTTTGAAACTCAAACTGAGAACAGTTGAAGCAGTAGTGTTAAACATGGGTTGCAAATCGGACTGTCAGATGCGACTATTCTGTGTTAAACATGGAACCACAAAGACAGTTTTGATTACCGGTTTTGAATCCCGGTCATGTACATGACACCCTGAATTCAGCTAAACCGAAAAGGGAATATGACTACAAATTGTAGTTGCATTAATAGTAGATTACATTCCAACATTCTGATTTCTGACTGTTGTTAGCATGAGAAATGATTCTTGCCAGGTTACAGGAATGGATCTTGGCTCTACTCTATCTCAACTTAAAACTTCACTCGCGTTAATAATACCATGCTACTGACGATGAATTTATAACATGTTTATTTTGACGACTTGATATTCTATAATGACGACAGTCCCAACTCCCGACTTAAATATGTGTCATTATGATAAAATATGAGGCCGCCAAAATAGTTTTGGATGATATGTAAGAATCATACCGCAGGACCGTGCCAAAGGAGAGTAGCTCTTTACTCAAGCAGCAAATCCAATTTCTTCATTCTTGTTTCTGCCTCCTAGTTTCATCAAAGTACATACATCTTCTTATTATATTCACTGCTCAGGTACTCGGGATCGGATACATTTACAGACATAGGATAGGAGAGGCACTTGCTCTCGGATTTCTTAATCCTTCTCGATCCCTCTATTCGATGCCTGACCACACAGTAGCACATGGACCCGATAGTTGGGATCATTATCACAGCCCCGATGACAGTTGCCCATATTGCTAGCCATTTCACGTGTGGACCGACCACCACGTAAGATAGAGCGATGAAGGCGACTGAAATACAAATACAAGCCACCCACATGAGTTTGTTTATAAAAAACATGAGCTGTTTCTTTGCTTTCTGCTCTATGACAACCACAGATGTCTGGACGATAACAACAGCCAGAGAGATGAACAGTGACACACTGTCAAACACAAAAAAGATGATAAATGCCGCTGAATTCGCGATTTCGGCTTGCCCGAGTGAAGTGCCACTCTGTTTTTGCTCCACATACTGACCCGGAACTTGGAATATAGCTGCAAAAGCAACAGTGGCTATGAGCACAGCAACAACTGTGGCCGAATTTATCGCATTGTTCAGGCCATTTTTATGGAGCTTCTTGACCTTATTTGCAATCTTCTGAACTTTAATATCAGTTTTATGTGTTTGTTTCAGCTGGCTTTTAATGTTATGTTTG
This sequence comes from Silene noctiflora, assembly GCA_009801015.1. Taxonomy (NCBI): domain Eukaryota; kingdom Viridiplantae; phylum Streptophyta; class Magnoliopsida; order Caryophyllales; family Caryophyllaceae; genus Silene; species Silene noctiflora. The sequence continues at coordinate 164,267 of VHZZ01000461.1, read as the reverse complement.
ATGTCACTAACACTTTGCTTAAGCTGCTTTTCAGTGCTCGGAGGTTTTCCGAGCTCTTTGGAACTCAGGGCCCCGACCTCCCTTAAGATGGTAGCAAGCTCCGGAGGTCCAACTTTCTCAGCAATATCTAATGCAGTCTCACCTGCCTTGTTGATGGCATTCAGATTTATGCCCTCAATCGATAGAAGACAACGGACAATCTGCAGGTTTCAATAAAGATCATGAAATGAACAAAGCTATAGCAGGCTTCAGTACCGATCAATTTAGTTCTAGCTTGTTTTGTACGATCATGAAATGGAACGGTATGAGTTATTTATGTAATTTAGTTGAAATGTCCACACATAGGATGTCCATGATAATGGAGCTTTACCGCCAAAACATGCAGTTTTCTTCATATATGTTCATAAGTAGACATGACAAAACAGACCCGACCTCAACTACCCGACTTCAGTAACCTGACCTAGAGATAAAACGCAAATTAGCCCGATCCAACCAGTACTCAAATTGTACCATCTTGGACCAATATTGATGTGAAACAAATGCTGAGGCCAAAACTACCCGACAAACTATCCCACTCCCAAATATACCTAATAACGATAAAATAACTAATTTGAAATCAGAGTTAAATTCATCTATAAAATAAATGACAAACCAAAAGAAATTGGCTCGAAAAGATCCAACTCAGACGAGAGACCAGAATGATCAGACCTGTAACCACCCTGCCCGAAGCGGCTATGTGCCCAAAATGACTTACCCAAAGTGAGTAACATAACCAATATGTTCCAGCCCGAACTTGTTCGGCCCAAACGAATTGTATGCGAAGTCTTATCATAGGTGGGGTTAAATGGCAACAAAAAATAAAGAGGAAAGCCCTTAGATATTAATGGGAGAATAACCATGGGATCTAGATGAACCATTTCAACTAAACTAGGCATAAAATCATTCACATTACTCCATTTTAAGACCTCATACCATCGCGAGTGTATATGTAGGCACATGCTCATTGGTGTACGGAGAGGATTAAATTAGACTAAAGGGATTAAATTAGACTAACACTCATACTTAAGAACTTAGTAGGATAGAAATTGACCTTTGTGCGACCCTTCTTTGTAGCAATATGCAGAGCTGTGTTTCCCTTATTATCTTCTAGACACACAATAGATGGATCAGGTTTAAGCAGTTCAATAACAATCTCTTGATTTTGGCCTTTAACAGCCATGTGCAGTGCAACTTGACCTTTTCTATCTGTTCTAACCCCAATACTGGGATCCTTCTGCAATAGGGCCTTAACTACTTCTAAATGTCCCATTCTAGCTGCAGAGTGGAGCAATGTCTTGCCATTATTCTTGGCTATCTTAGCAAGGTTGGAATCGGTTTCCAGGAGAAGATTTACGACATCAATGTTGCCTTGAGTAGCAGCAGTGTGAAGTGCTGTTGTATTAGATGGATCAGTTGTCATGGCCAAGTTGGGGAAAATTCGGAGAAGTTCTTTTAGCACTTCTGCATTATCAAAGAACAACAGAATGCTTTAGCGTGAAAATATCCACTGGCGCAGAGCAGATTTAGTTAAGCTCATATAAAATTACTAGAAGCCAAGAATAGACAAAGAAAAATCGACAACCGAGACAGAAACTTACCAACATGACCTTGTCTTGCAGCAATGTGAAAGGGATCAATACCACTCCTTGCCCCAATTGAAGCAGTGTGCAAGTCCAGATAGTTCAAGAACTCCGCTACTACCGCAGCATGTCCATTCTCAGCAGCAACATAGAGAGGAGTCTCTCCTTCCTGATTTTGCATACAAAGCAAGCTCTTACAAGCACCATTATCACAACTCTGAAGAGTCTCCTTAACTTTGCTCAAATGACCGGCTCTAGCGAACAAATGAAAGGGGGTATCGCCTCGCTTTCCTGGGGATTCCTTGCTTTTCTTCCTCTCACCACCAACAAAACTCAATTGCCTCTCCATTCTCAAATGCAAACTCTTCTGTTTCTCCAATAACCCTCGWACCCCACCTCGAAAACTCCCAAGTTTCTCCATAGTTTTACCAGAACTCTCTACTTTATCCACCCCATTTTGAAAACTCACTTGTTTTTCCATTACCTTTCGAAAACTCGACTGTTTTTCCATAGTTTTACCCCCACTGTTCGCCACTTTCTCCATGATTAACCCCAAATCTTTCCAATCCCTGAAATCCCACTTCAAATCAGCTCAAAAACCACCCAATTCAACATTCAAGATCTCATCTTTATCCAAAATGAAAAACACCCAGTTCAGAAATCAACACCCTTTCACCTAAAACACAGACATGATGGTAACAGATTAACAGTTATCTCTATAGAGAAATACTACAGTCTACAACAACAATAACTTAACCGGGTAAGGGGGGTCGGATATACGCGACCAAACACTTGTTCTAGCAACACAAAGTGTTGTTTCCGAATAACCCAAGATGAAAATTGGGTCAAGAAATCCACATCAAAATTCACTGTCAAATTGTTCTAAAGCTAAAGACTTTCAATCAAAACTACTACAATACCATATTAAAAAAGCAAGACTAGCTGTTATATTACACAATCTTACCTTCACAAGCTTGCCACGCCTGATACCCGATTTAATAATGTTAAAGGAAAAGGTAATAATGAGACGTCACGAGCTTCTGACCGTTACAAACAAAACATGTTGATTAGATTATTAAAAAAGTAGCTTACCTTGTACAGTTGGTCCAACATAGAATCCCAGTTTAACAGAAAACCAAGGTTCGCTGCTGATAATACAGTGACAACTATCTACTTCTTTGGACCTGAAAATTCAAGGTTTCAAAGATACCCAAAAGTTTAGATAAAAAGGGTTAAAAGGGTGTTATATGAAGAATATAACGAGTGAATTTGCATAAAAATTGACGCATTTGACAATATTGGACGTGTGAATTTGAGGAATTGGGAATAAATTAGTTTTGTAGTCTAGTGGTTGCACATGTTCATCTCTTTGTGGGATTCCGTTGTATAATTCTCTTGCCTTTTCTCATTTAAGGATTAAGGAAACTCTAATTGATTTGGTGGGTACATTGACGCATTGACGCCGTGTTTTTTTTAACTGAATTGAACTGAATTTAATATAGTTGAAGTGAACTGAAATAAGGGTGAATTTGTGAAGAGAATACTTGAACTGAATTGAAGTGGCTGAACTGAACTGAATTAAGTTTAAAAGAACATGGCATGAGCGATAGGGTGAGCAAAACCGTATCAGATATACGGTTTTCAAAATTACATATATGTCGATACAGTTTAATTGTATGTGAGATTCAGGATATCTTTAATCATTATTTCGCTGAGATTTGAGTTTAGTGGTTGAAATTTAGGCCGAAATTCAGGAATTCTAAAATATTATGTAAACATTATTATGGAGTTCTTTCTGACAACACAAATTATAGTCTTGTTATTCATTTATATTAAATATTACCACTCTATTAAGAAATAATGTTGTACTGAATCACTACTTATCTGTAATGTAATACTCTATTCCATTCAACGGGTTCTTTACATTTTTACTCTTTTGTGAGAAGTATTTTAATGAAGTGTAAGAAAATTTGTGAACTGGAGGGAATGATAAAACGATATATTCATGGCGTTTTCTTTTTAAGATATATTCGTAGCTTATGAATTTTATGATAAACGAGGTTACGTATAAACTTTTGCGAAGTACGAAATAAACTGTTAAACTCGTTTGGTTACCCCTAGTAAATCATGTGAGCTGAAAAATCTCATGAATTACAAAATCAAGACTTGTTTGGTTGCATATTTCTTTACAAAGTGTAAGAATTCAATATTTCAAGGAGTTTTCAGCCCCTCCATTTGGATTACCTAGCTCCCCAAGGTAATTACAACCCAATAAATTTGCTAAAATCCCATAAATTTTACGTGGGAATTTAATTTCCATGAATTCGATAAAACGATACGGGAATACATAGATAGCTTTGACCAAACACAAATTACGTAAATTAAGATGTTTATGCAGTTTAAGGAAAAAGTGCTTCACATTATCTTATTGGTGGGATGGGCCCACAAAGATGATAAGTGGGTTTAAGTAGCTAACAAAGTGCAAAGCGTGTTACTTGTGACGGACACTATTCGTCACAAGCTGAAGACAGATAGTGTCCCTCTCACAATAAGGCAAGCGGGGGAGAAATGGAGCACTCCATAGGTAGTGTCATTGTAAATTGTGAGATGAACACAATCCGTTTTCAGCTTGTGACAGATAGTAAACAGATAGTAATCGAGAATCTGTGAACAAAGTCAGACTTTGAAAGTGATTGCAAATGAAAAGGCTGTTATTTAAGCACTCGTATGATTTTGTAAGACCTAAAAACTGTTGCAAAAATGCGACATCCCACCACCGTCCACAGTACGAAATTTCTACGAAAGGTCGTCAAATTTGGCTTTTGTGTAAACATTTGATGTAGATATCGGGTAAAACCCATCTCGTGGAATAATTAGTGTGAGTCATATATACCATAAGAAAACCCGTCTCACTTAGTAATTAGTGGGAGTTATATACCATAACGTTATTGAAAACCCGTCTTATTAAGTATTTAGTGTTTTTTTGATTTTATGTTACGTAGATGTGTGGTAAAACGGTTAAAATCATGTTATTTGTTAAACCATATACCCTATGTTCAAGTGAATAATTTACATTTGGTTATTTTGTGAGGGGGATTTAAAGCAAATATAAACTATTGACTGAAATAAAAGAGAGTAATAATATAAACATAGAAGATCGTCTCAGTTGTCATAAGAGTTTATGCTATTGTAGGGATAATCTTGGTTAACAATAAAAAAACGTGGTTATTGATGACATAATATACTCAAAATACAAATTTTGATTATTTCACCAACTCATTTCCTTTTCCTTGGTATGTCTCGTAATTAAACTTGTGAAGTTGTGACACGGTTTGATGTCGGATCGGTCAGAGTAGGCAATGGGCCGTGGCGGCCCATCGTGTTTTCTTCTAAATTTGATCCTGCCCAGGCATGGATATTGGGCTTTTTGGGCCGTGCCGTGCCAGGCCCACTGACCCCAACCCCCGCCGCAGCCCATTAAAGGCACGCCCATTTTTGTGCTTGGGTCGTGCCTGGTGTGACGATCCGTGCACATCGAACCCTTAGATTTTCTTATGCTTATGTAATTTCTTTTCCTTGTCTATTTGTAGTAAGTATTTTCCATATTAG
>VHZZ01000460.1:38308-49531 GCA_009801015.1 Silene noctiflora | reverse complement strand
GTCATTTCGGGTTTGGGTCAAACGGGTCATAGGTCGAAAAAACCGGGTTTGTAACCCTAAAAAACGGGTCGGGTTTCGGGTCGGGTCAAGTTTTGACAGGTCTAGTATCAATCTCATACCCACCTCTCCTCTTGGGTATGAGAAAACCATACTTCATGGGTTTGAGGTATGAGTATGAAACCCCTATTTTTGCCAAACAGTACGAGTTTGATTAATTCCAAACTCATATCTCATACCTTCATGAGTTGAAACAAACACCTCATAATTTTTTCTTTTTAAGAGATTTTCAATTGCTTAAATTACTTCTGAAGATAATAATATAAGTCCGAATCAAACTGAACAAATAATATTTTTGGTTGGGTAAATTACAAAATAATAACTCTCTTATATAATCGACCTTTTTTAAATAACCCCTTTTATAATTTTTTATTCAAATAATTCCCTTTTAAAACATATTTTTATACAAATCAATGGCTCTTTACCGGAATAAGACTTATTTTTTAATTTCCCGGCCAAAAATTCATTTTTCTCTTCATTTTTCACTCATATAAGATGTTAAACTACTATTCTACCCATTTACTCACTATGTTATTCCTTAAAATAACATAAAACGGTGAATTTATGTTTTATTCTTCTTCGTTCACAGTGCATGATTCAAGCGTATTAGATTTGAGAGAGGTTTGTAATTGGTCACAGGTTATGAAAACATAGTATTGATGTAGGGATTATGTTATAAGATTGGTAAATCGATCAAATCATAAAAAATAAATCTAGTTCCGGTGAATAAGCATTGATTTGTTGAAAAATAAGTTTTATAAGGGAGTTACTTGAATAATAAAAAATTATAAAAGAAGGTTATTTCAAAAAGGTCGATTATATAAAAGAGTTATTTGTAATTTAGTCCTTTTGGTTTTAGTGTACAATCCTTTACCGTTATTGATTTTAATGGGAGAGATCTAAAGCTGTTTAAAATTCGTTTTTAAACTAATTTTTTATAAAACTGTGACTAGAAAAGGATTCTATCCAATTTACAAAGGTTTTAGCTCAAATTGAATCCCCAACTCCACAAATCTCTAAATCGAATTGGATTGAATAGATGATACAGTACTTCATACGTTTGTAAATTAAAGAAAGGCCCAGAGAAAGAATCCAAAAAACAGAAAATGTTCGGCAGAAGCTCATTACTCGCTCCTTTCATCAAGCAATCCTCCACCCTAGTAACTAAATTACTCCCAACCCCAATTCTTCAAACAAGCTTCTCTCTTATGGCTTCTTTCAACCTAAATTCTTCCTTGTATACAAATTCAACTAACGTTTTCGACATTGCTGAAAGTCGAATGAACCCCTCTTTTGTACCACCCTCTTCTGCTATTGACTTCCTCACTCTCTGCAACCGTCTCAAGGTATACAACTCTATACAAATACTCGTGTAAGGCGGTCTTACATAACAAGTTTGTAAAACGGAGTTTATTATAACTAACTTTTCAGTTAAATGGGTCACGATATTTGTATTAATGAATCCGTTTTATACAATCTTTGTGTAAGATGGTCTTACATTTAAAAGAACTATTAAGTTTGTGTTTTTTTGGCTAAAGTTGGGTTCTTTTCGCAGACAACAAAGAGGGCAGGTTGGGTGAAGAGAGATGTTAAAAACCCAGAATCAATTTCTGATCATATGTATCGTATGGGATTAATGGCACTCATTTCTTCTGATTTTCCTGGTCTTGATCGTGACAAGTATGTTTTTTTCTTAATTGGGTTCTTTTGTTTTATTTTTATTCGTGATTTGTAGGTGGGCAGTTCTTAATTTTTGTTGTTATAAATTGATGATGATTTTTCAGGTGTGTGAAAATGGCCATTGTACATGACATTGCAGAAGGTGAGGATTATGTTAAACTTGTTAATTCTTATTAATTGTTCGGAAGTTCAGTTCTTTCGATTGCTTATTGTTTTGTTAGTAGATTACTGACTTAATATATGTGGATTAGTTGCGCACTTTTAAGTAACAAGAGTAAATATTTCGATTGAACTAATAACAAGTTTGTGTAAGATTGAGGCATCTCTTTATGGAGTTTATAGTTCAGGCTGAGAAATAGGATAGCAGCTATAGTTCAAGCCGAGACATGGGATAGTGGCTATACTTCAAGCTGTTCGTCCAGACACCACATGCCAGGTTATCCCTCATAAGGTTTCAGTAACCTCGAAATGAGTTAATGCTTATGAGATCATGCAGTATTTTAGCATGGGATGGCTACAGAAGTTGTACTTGACAGAATATGATTTGCAAAAGTTGGTCTGAAGTTCTTTTGTAAAATTGCTGTAACATATTGGGCTGGATGCACCAACAGGGCACTAATGTCACTGTGGTTAAGAAAATGGATACTTGAAAGATGATTTTGTTTAATGTTGCTAAAGGGAAAGTGAGAGATTTGCAGTGGGATAATTGGACTTTTGTGTCTTATCCATCTAATGAACTCAATTGCTTGGTTGTTCATCAACCTGTCCTTTGATTGTGTTGTTCCGCTATTCTTCTAATCGTATCTTCAATATATTTCGATTTATTTCTCTTTTCCATTTAATCAATTTAACTTGCTTTTGATCGCCTTTTCCTAAATTCTTTCAGCAATAGTTGGTGATATTACACCTTGTGATGGTATTTCTAAGGAGGAGAAGAATCGTAGGGAAAAGGAAGCACTTGACCACATGTGCAATGTCCTTGGTGGAGGATCAAGAGGTATTCTTTATTACCTCTATTTTACTAGTCAATTTATGTACATTTCCAGCGCCTTGGGGGGAGGTCCCTTTCAGCCCTTGCCTTTTGAGTCTCCGATATAAATTTCCGAGTGGAAGGTCAAGTTGCTTCATGAATTCAACAAGTATCTATAGGTTTTAGGTAACAATCTTAATGTTTGAGAGATGGCGCTGCTTAGTTGCATTGTTATATATTTATACTTATATACATACTAAACAGCTCAAGAGATCCATGATTTGTGGATGGAGTATGAAGAAAATTCATCCTTGGAAGCGAAGCTGGTGAAGGACTTTGACAAAGTACGTAGTCCTTTTGAGAGCGCCTTATGTTTTATGCTTCTAGTTTGTCCCTTATTTCAAAATAGGGTCTTATTTTGCAGATCTTATGTCTGGTTCCATAGCACTGATTACCCGACTAAATCTTTTTAATTAATCAACAACAAAAAGAGAGCCTAAATTCCAAAATGATTTTGGTTGAGTAACATAAATCATCATCTACCGTCAATGTTAAACAAATGTATGTCTTACAGACAGATCTCATGCTTTTATATGAGCCATATTGTATTGATTGTAATGGGTTGTAGTAAACAACTAACTTAAAAAGAATATATTGAGGTTTGTAAAGTTGAACGCAGTCCAAATTAGCAAATTTCAGTTGATAAGGCCTATGTTCCACAGCTGATAATACGTTGTCATATGTCTTTCTATTAACCTAATTTTGGGTTGCCTGTTTCTTTTTGTCAGATTGAGATGATACTTCAAGCTTTAGAGTATGAGAAAGGTTAGACGGCCAACTTAACAGGCTCATCTGTTGTTTGCTTCTTCTATCGCACAATTTTTTTTACCTGTTTCACTGTTTGTGGAAAATAATATTTGCTGACTACACATTGACATTGTTTTCTATTGAACTACAGTATTGTAAAATTGAGATAGCAATTGACATTCTGCTGCTCTTTTTGGTTTGTCTTTGTGCAGATCAAGGGAAGGATCTGGAAGAGTTTTTTGTGTCTACTGCAGGTATTGCATTAACGATTAACTAGCTCATATTTCTCTTTAGAGCTGGAGAGTTCTTTTTACCTTAGTTGCATGTACCCTTGAGTCACAAGAATTGGAGCAGTCATGACAGCATTTAGTTTGTCACTGGATTATTTGAGTTTTGATTCTTGAGTTGTGCTTTTTTAAATGTGGGATAGAGACATCTACACTCTCTTTAGTCTTGATGAAATGTTTGCTTGTTTATATGTTTCAGTTTGTACCCTCCCCGTCTCGTTTTCTTTCTCAAAATAATGCTCGGAAAAAATACCGAATTTTGAGGGTCCAGATTCAAACTTGATTGTCAATATGGTGTCCGCACATGATTGTATTTCCTCGGTTGGAAAAGTGAAAACCTCCATTTCATAAAATAGTCCTTAATGATACAGTTGAGCATGACAGATTTGCTGCTTGTTGGCATGCCACTTGTTCAGAAATGACACTTAGACAATTCATTATTTCATTGTAGGCCTAAGCCATTTATATTTTTTCCATAAAATAACTGTTTCCGACACTCCAACACCCAGAGATGCACTTGTGTATGACTGTTGCAGTTGAGTCTGAGTAGCATAGGTTTGGATGCCAAATTGATAGGTTAATGCAATCACTTCTATGCTTAATATGAAATCTGGCTGTAGGGAAGTTCCAGACTGAGATGGGAAAAGCATGGGCATCAGAGATTGTATCAAGACGAAACAAGCATTAATTCTACTCAAAAAATTCCTTATTTTGCTTAAGCTTGTTTATCGACATTGTTAGTGGTGAAGCACTTGGAAGCCTTACATACTCTATGTACGTGCTCTGAGTCCTGACACAGTTTCTCTTGAATTAGCTGTAGGTCATTCCACTTCACATGGTTCGGCTAAAACCAGGTTGGATATCATGTTTTCACCTGTGCCCAAACATCATTTTGAGGTCTCTGTTCACCAAAAGAACCAAGTTTGTGTTCCGTTGTATTTAGTTTTATCCAATATAGCCAACTGCTGTCACTTAATACAGAATTTGTTACATCTTCATTTTACGCTTTTAAGCTGTGAGTGCTCATCAGTTCATTTTACAGACTGACAGATGATATAAACATGATTGTTTAATACCACTTGTTAGATCTCTTTGAAGTGAACACATAGATGGCAACGGGGAAGATAAGGCAGAAGTATGATGATTTACATCATAAAACCGAGACATTCGTACCTTGAAGTGTCGACTATCATATAACACCTTTTGAACAAAGGTAGATAGCAGATAAAACTTGCTAATACACAAGACTAGAATTTTATCCTAAGCAAATGAGCCTCCTTCCTTTTGAGTGATGGAGGACTAACTGCATGGGTACAAGTCATTATTGATTGCTGTTTGGTACTGAGAAAGTCTTCGGATGGTCTATGGAAAGGCGGCCTCTTGAATTTTTGCTAGAGAAGGGTGTGCTCCTAAAAGGAATGCCTTTCGAGTAAGGATCAAAATTATCCTAAAACTAAATGAAATACAAGACATTGAAATAAATGTTTCTTGAGTTGGAAGATTGAAGGTTAGGGTGTAATTGAACTAGTTTAAGTTTACAGTTGGTCTTGCTTGTGACGACATAAATGTTACCACTTTAAGATAAAATGTAACCACCAATTTTCACATTTTGGGTCCGTCACAAATGAAAAATGTCACTAAGTTTAAGTTTAGATTGAAAATTTTAATAGGTCATGCTTCTTTACATATGCATTTTACTCTTTACCTTCGCTTTTTTTTTCCAACTCCCTCCCCTCACCTCCGGCAACCCACTCTACGGCATCCGGCAAACCACCCTCTGACCACCACCATCCCCTTCTCCGACATCCAGACGATACTCTCGAAACCGGTTTAACAGCCTAAGCAAGTTGTGAAAGAGTATGCATTCCCATTCCTCTTAATCGATTTGGAACTGGGATTTGGAACTGATCCGGTTAACTGGTTGTTTGATATATATGATTACATGAACAAGCTTATCAGCGAATTATGGTTGAAATCGAAGACCAACAAGACGAGGATTCAAGATTGTTGTACGTAATATCAAGGTATGCAAGTGTATAACATTTGGGAGATACAAAAATTTACCCCAGCAATTGATTGCAATTGGTAAAGAATTAAACCTATTAATTTCACTAATTGATAAATCCCAATAATTTTTTACAAAACATTCTAATAATTGATAATCACTTAAATTACTTCATTAATTGGAGGAAACTTATGATCTATCGTCAAATTTTTAGAGCAAGTAGATTCGATTTAGGTAAAAAGGTACACGTAAAAGTTAATTTGATAGGTTTAGCAAAAAGGGTATGATATGGAAAGTTAATGAAAAAATGTATGTGAAAGACTAATTCAGATTTTAATTGAACCAATTTTGACGTCTAGCTGAGTAAGATTTTACCCATTTACATCCCTAACCAGATGAAATCTACAAAATGTATTAGAGCTGATTAAGTGCGCCCGCTATTTAAGTGGGCTTGAGCATGAAAATATACTTAAATAACGGGTAACGGACAATAAAAATAGGCCCACTAAAATTATTAGGTGGGTTAGACTCAGAGAAATGTCCATGGACGGCCCACTAAACTCCTATTTTTATTTACATTACAACTTTAATAACATTAAAAAATGTATATGTAATACTCGGTATTTCTTGAAGTCACTCGGCCGAGTACAAGAGGGTACCCGACCGGGTGGGTAACTTACTCTGTGAGTAACTTACTCGATTGACTGGTAACTCACTCGATCGAGTGGTGACTTACCGTGAATAATTGACTCTGTGGGTACCGGCCGAGTGAGTAACTTACTCGGTTGAGTCAAGTTGTTCAGGAAGTTCCCTCGGTTTTGTTTTGTTTTAAGCTTAGGTTTTTGGGCTTCCTATAAATACTCCATGTGGAGCCATTATCACCCCTTCAACTAGAAACTCACCACACACCTTATTTAATCCTTTATAGATTGTTTACATCTCTTGAGAGAAATTTGGGGGATTTAACAAGGATTCATCTTTTCTAAGATCATCTTTTGGTAAGTTTTCTTCAAACCTTCATCTTGGTTCTAAGCTTATGCTATTTACTTTAATTCTAATCATTCTTATGGTGATTTAGACTAGAGATTGAGGACTTCTTCTTATGTTCTTGAGTTCTTGAGTTTTGACCTAGAAATTGGGAATTTTTCTAATGTTGTTGAATATTATGAGACCAAACCTTAAAATTTGGGAGTTTTGGGGAATTAGTGTATAATTGCGCAATTGATTAAGGATAGAGTATGATTATATGTTGATATGTTCATATAGGTGCAGGATTTGTGAGGAATCGGTTTGATTCTTGGAGCACTTTGATTGTTGCTAGCTTTGAAGAAATTCTAAAAGGTAGAGACTTTCTCTACTCAATACTTTGGATTCATGTGTTTATGTGTTTAATTGAGTTATTAGTGCATTGTGACAATGAGTTTCATTACCTTGTGAAGCATGGGCGATTCTAGGATTTGATCATAGTTGGTGCAAAAGTTTTAACAATGATTTCGGCAATGGGAACGGAAATTTAAACACAACAAACTCCTGAGGCAAAGTAAAACACTAAATTAAAATAAAATTGGATCCAAATAATCCGAGTAGGTATAAGCAAAATACCTTGTATAAGTTTGTGAGTATATAACTCTTTAATGTGAAAAGAGTGTTTTATAATATAATTCAAATAATTGTTGTTCAATAATATGATATTTTTCTTTATGTTAAATACTTAAATGCAATAGATATTTGAGCATATAATATTTTATCGTAACTATAATAAATAAGAAGACATTTGAAAGTCATGACATTAAAACTACAACTTTAACCCTTGATTTCCTTAACATAAATTTTATATAAAAATTGATGAAACTACCAAAAAAACAACAAAAATAATAGAACGAATTTATAACTAACAGAATTATGAAAATGAAAGACTAAAACTAGGCATTAAATATCATTAAAGACACAATTTATAACTAAATGAGATAAAAGTGCAAAATAACAGCCATAGGGAGTCAAACTCCTGACCTAACCAATACAAACTAAGTTTCCAATCACTGCACCACTAATCATTTAATGATACTTATTGAAACTAACTTGTAAATATTTTAGAACAAAGAGGATGCGGGTGAATCCCCTGCACCCCCTCTAGAACCGCCACTGTAATGTGAAGTATTATAGTTGTTGTGTATCATGGATACATTATTAGTTGTGATATTGTTGTAAACATTGAATTGACATTGGACCTTATTGTTGTTGGGAAACCGGTATGGGTAACCCTGTTCCTTAGGCACTATGGTACGCGGAAGGTCACCCATTGAGACTCCCCACAAGGGGGATGTGCATATTTATGATCCGGGGAGTGATTGTGGTCAAGCACGTTTGCCGTGTGATTTGAGTACTACTTGCATTATTAGGACGCCTTGTGATTTGTTGCAAGCACCCATGTTTGATATTGTTGTTGTGTGATTTGTAGCAAGCTTGTTAGGACTGCCTTAATGTTGGTGAGAGTCCGGGTCCATTTGCCTTTTCAATCATATGTGATGAGAATTGTATTGTGATATCATGTGTTGATTGTGAACTGAGATTGTGGAATTGAGTTATTCTTGAGGCATGTATTGAGATTGTTTGATTGTCATATATTGATCATTGTCACACTATTAAGGATTACTCGTGTTTGGAATTTTTCTACTCAACCATGTGGTTGATTAGTTTGATTCCCGTGTGTCAAACTCTTTTCAAAACTATCTGCGGTGATCACTTGATATTTTCGATCATTTTGTGAGCAGTTAAACTTGCAGGTTTGTATAGACGATGTCATGGATTATGATAATGCTTGGGGGCATGGGACGAGTTGTTGACATACGAGTATAGCTCAGTAGTTGTTGTAGATATGACGTAGATTTATTTATAAAATTCCGTTGTAGTTTTGAGATATTGTATTTTAAAGATTTTATTTTTATGGATCACTAAAATTTGGACTTTGTAATAATTTTTCGTAATTGGAGTTTTTGATGCGCTATCTCTGGAAACCGAGATGATAGCATCCTCGTTTAACTCGGTCGGGTAAATGGGGGTGTTACAATATATTATAATAAACTAACTATTTTTTTACGTAAATTTAAGCAAAATGAAGTCGAGCCAAAAAAAAATTCATATGCTTACTTTATTCTTGCTAGTTTTTTTTTTTTTTTTTTTTTTTTTTTTTTTTTTTTTTTTTTAATAATATGAAATTGCAATTAATAATATGAAATTGCACACATATATTATTAATAACCTTCTACCTCATTACATTTTGTTCATCCTACACATAGCATTAATCATCCATATGATCCATTAGTTTACATAAGGAATCTTTGATTCACTGATTATGACGCGTAAGCCTCATGCGTTTGCCTACAATCACTGCTGGAGTAGAGACAACACCTTCCAACCTGCATTTGTTCCTGCCTTGTCATAACTGATACGTCAAACTTGCCACAATAGTATCTATAACCTGCTTAACTAGCAAAGAACGAGCTTTGTACTGCAACTACATTCTATTCAGGTAAAGAGCATCCTAGCCAAGCTGACAGACTTCTCACACAATCTTTACTTAACTCATATTTAAAGAACATATGATCAATACTCTCTGAAGCATCATCACACAAGTAACAACTATTTGTTTGAGTAATATTCATCCTGAGGAGCCTATCCCGTGTTAATAACCTGTTATGGGCAATCAATCAAACACCAAATCCGTGTCTTGGAACGATCAACCTATTTTCAATCCAAGGGTACCGGTTAATCTTCATGTCTTCAGGCACCAGCCATGAATATTCCAGCTTGATAGAATAACTTATATTGTTGCTCTTTCATTGCTCATTAAACAAATTCTGCCTAAGTAGGTTCGTAACTCAGCAAACTTTCCTCCATGCTCAGCTAGTCCCACTGCCATAATCATAATCCTTCCAATCCTTTTCCATTATATAAACAGAGTGTACCCATCTAACCTATAAATGATCAGTTTTATGAAGTCGCCCACCAGACATATTTGGCCATAACTACTATATTCCACCAGTAGAATTTGGTCAAACCCAAACCTCCTCGTTTTCTGGATTTACATATATTCTCCCATGAGACTAAGTAGGGGCTTTCTTTAGTCTCATTCCCATACCAAAGAAATTTCCTACACAACATTTCAATTTTGCTACGAACAGTTTTAGGCAAGATGAAAATCCTTGCCCGGGCCAATAGTTGTGTAAGTGATGTGTCTAATATTTATATGATTTTACCCCTTAAATTAGCTCAGTTTTACATGTTATTTGTACTATTATTAGTGTTTTATTGAGCTAATCCCGTGTTCTAGATATCTTGCTTGTGTTTAGTATGTTTTGTAGGAAATGTAGCTTTTAGTAGCTATTTCCTGTCAAATGTGCAAGTATTGAGCTCACGAGGCTAAGTGAAAGCTAAGATGGATCATCCAAGCAAAACAAAGTGGATTGATGATGAAATGTGGAAGTAATGGCCCAAATGCAAATCACCCATCAACAAATGACAAATGTAAACAAATGAGAAATGAAGCCCAAAGAGTAAAGTCCAAGTAATCATGTGGAGTTTCTAGATTAGGATTCCACATTTGATTCCACAAAATGCACTTAGACGGACGATTAAAGGAGCATTAAGGCAAAACTTAGGATTCCCCGAGCATTAAATTAAGCATTCAAGCCATAAATCGGAAATCATGCGACCCCGATCGGGGTGGCCTGTCCCCGATCGGGGAGGGGTTGCCTTGGATTCTTTTTTATTCTTTATGTTTCGTCTTGGAACTACTATATAAGGAGGGCTTAACCCCGACTTCTAGGCATCCTTTTCTACAATCTTTGCATTCTTTTCCTATCACTTTACAATCTTTCTCATTTAACTTAATCCTTCTCTTAGTTTATTCTAGTTTCAGAAATTAGTTTACAAGTTGTAATCTCAACACAATCTTTAATTTACATTTGCAATTTCAATACAAGTTACTTTATTTGGCTTATATTCGTTCTTCATTATCAAGTTATAATCATCATTTAGGTAATCTTTTCATTCTAGTCTTTATATTGTTATTTCATTTGCTAGATTAAATTTTTATCATATTAGCATTTGTTAATTAGTAAATTGTTATTTATATTTCTTTTATAATAATCTTATGTTATTTAGACATCTACATTTAGTATTTATATTTCCATTACATTTTAATTTAAGCATTTCATTATTAGTTTATCTTTTAGTTTATGATAATTAGTTTAGTTATATTTACTTTTCTTATTTTATTATGTCTATGTCTATTTCATCATTTTTAGTTATTTTTATTTGCATTATGAGTAATTAGATTTATTTTGTCTCGGGATTAGAGGAGCCATGCATTAGTCATTATTTATCATGTTAGATTAGAATGTTATAACATTGCATAA
>VHZZ01000459.1:157200-171009 GCA_009801015.1 Silene noctiflora | reverse complement strand
TGGAAAAACGGGTCGGATTAGGTCGGTCAGAATTTGACAGGTCTAATTAAATGTATAATGTAGGTACATATAATACTTATTTAAGTCTAATATTTTATATTAGACTAATATTATTTTGTGTAATATTTTGTGTTTATTCAAATATATAACTCTAATACATTTACATAATAAACTAATATAAAACATAGGTTGATAAAAATTAAGCAAGATAAATATTTAACAAATATTTGATATTTATTTAAATATATAAGCATGAAAAAATTGTATAACTAACAAGTAACTCAATAAATAGCGAAAATATTTGTATCGAAATTTGATGTAGTAAATATGATAGTAATCACACATTTGAGTGGTAAAAGTAACAATAATAACAGTCAGAATAGTGAAAGTCATAGTAACAAGAATGAGAGTAGGGAAATTAACAGTATTAAACGTGAGAGTAGTGAAAATAAATAAATAATGATGGCGGGAGTTGTAAAAGTAACAGTTGTGACAACAAATGTTATAAAAGTAATAACAGTTGGAACAACGGAGAAAGTATGAAAAATTAGCTAATTATTCGGCTTAAGGAAAATATTTTATTTATTTAAATATATAAGGTTGATAAAGTTAATGATAATAGTGAATTTAACTATAAAAATAACGGAAATAGTTAAAGATACAATAGTAATCGAAGTAGTAGTGAACGTAATAGTATTAACAGGGGGATGTCGTGGAATTAATAATATCAACATTGGGAGAATAAGTGAATGTCTCTCATAATTTGTTTAATTTTTTTTACATCTCATCGTACTTTCAAGATATATCATAGAACAATATATTATAAATCGTAAATGTATGTGTTAAAAAAGTCTAACGCAATATATTTCATAAAAAATAAATTTTAAATGATAAAAAAAGTAGAACGCAATTATATCTCATAATTCCGCTTATGATAAATAATAACCATAAGTAAATAAAATATTTTGTTTCATTTTTTTCAAATACATTTAACTAACTCATAAAAAAAACATTAAATATAAACTAAAAGTATATACTCCCTCCATTGAACTCCACACTACACATTTCTTTTTTCACGTTTGCCAACGCGGGTTTTGGGCGTTAAATATCTTTAGCTACATATTTGCAAAAAATATAAAAGTTAGATATTTATAATGTACTCGTCAAGATGAATCAAACAAGATCTTTCATGAATATATTTTTATATATGTATTGAGAGAAAAATGAACTTGAAGGATCATTTGTGAATAGTGTGCAAAATAGATAAGTGTAGTGTGGAGTTGAATGAGGGGAGTATTTAATAGTTATTATAGGTAAATATTATTTTAACTCAGATTTTACATATACATATAACAAAAGATCTTTAAATTTATTAAAGAGATGATTGTGTTACAATGGTAATGAGAAGTGTACAGATTGACCATATGACACATCTTAACTTACATGTTAACCATACATCTAAAATTACTAACTTAACCCTACACTAACCAATATATATTAACTCTAGTTTGCCACATGTCGCGATATTATTCGTTGGGTATGACTTTTTCATACACCTCGTATGTCTAGCCTTTTTCATCCCCTGCAAAATCAGAAGTTCACAACCGTTCGCCCCAAAAAAAAAAAAAACGCTCGTGCGCGAAAGTTGGACACAAGAAACCCTGAAAACACCAAGGAAAATGGAAGAAGACAATCCCCAAAATGAAACACAAAAAAGATCAACAATCATACAAATCCCATCATATAAACAAGTACTTGACAACAACAATCAATCAAAATCAAACCCAATTTCTCTTTTTACTCCTTCACAATCATTCTCTCAAGCTTTTGCTTCCATTAAAAATTCTGAATTTTACACTCCACCACCTCCTCCTTCTTCTTCTTCTACTTCACAATCTTTATCTTCAAATATTCCTTCTTCTTCAAATGTATCTGTGCCCTCTTCTTCTAGGTTTGTTTATTTCATCTGGGTCACTTTTATTTTTTGATAAGTTGATTTAATTCGATGTTTTTTTTTATTGTGTTTTTTTTGGCGTTTGAATTGTTAGGCAAATTGGGAGTTCGACGAGTAATGTGCAGAAGAGTAATGCCATCTTTGTTAGCAACAGGCAGGTATTATTTATTTTTATTTTTGTTCTTCGATAAGACTGTGTACCCTTTACCCCCACAATTTGCGAAAAGGAGACCTGTTCGGTTTTTAGAATGTTTCTGATACCAGGCGAAGCTATTTTCCTCTGTTATAGTTCGCATTAAGCAGCTTGTGTTGCTTTACTCGGCTGCGTCAAATAAATGATAGAGATATAATGGGGGGTTTGGGAAGATTGAAAGGGGCAAAGGAGGGGAAAGTAGTTGGAACAAGTTTATGAGTTTACCGTTACATGTTGGTGTGCAAAAGGCATAAAGGAAGTGTAATCTAGGAGTAAAGAAAAGTGGAGCTTCGGAAAGGAAATGAGGGGTGAGGCTTACCTCCATAGTCCATACTGCCTTTTGAAGATTTATTTATAAAGCGAGAGTGATCACATTGTATTTTATCGTTTGTTTTGATACATAAAGAGATGGGAAAAGGAGGGGAAGAGGAATATACCAAGGTCATCTTTTTCCAAACCTTTCTTTTGTTGCCGAGGAACTCCATTTTCCTCCATTTCTCCTCAAGCACACTTTCCCTCCAAATCCTTCCATCCAAACAAAGTCTTTCCCATTGTTTGGTTGAAGGTATTTGAAGCGAAAGGGAGGGGAACAATTTTCCTTTGTTTGATAGCACATTGGATTGAAGGAATTGTAGGAAGGGAAAATGGATGAAACCATTTATCCTCCTACAAGCCCAATTAAAATCTCTCCAACATAGGTTTGGGCCAAGGCTCCATTTCGCCTTCACGCCCTCCTACTTTGATACTCCCTCCGTCCCGATCATTTGTTGTCCTTTGGTTTTGGCACAAAGACCAAGGAAAGAGGAKGGAGCCAATTATAACATGACAAGTGGATTAAATTGAAGATGAAAGATCAAATTACTCATCAAATGCAATCTTAAAATAGAAAGGACAACAAATGACTGAGACACCCCAAAATGAAAAAGGACAACAAATGACCGGGACGGAGGGAGTATATGATATCCATACAAAGCATTAACTCCTGAGGTTATTTACAGAAGTTTGGGTAGGATTCCCGCTTATTTTAATGTCAAACTTGTATGTTCCATTTTCACCCTTGTACAGTTATCTACGTCCTCCATACATCTATTTTCTCCCCTTGTTTTTAGTTGCTCTACCAATTTTTAGTATAGTTATTTTTCAAACGTGTTCAAAACCTAAATTCATTTGATTGTATTCTTTGCAGAAAGGAAATCCTCTACTTAAGCACATCAGAAATGTTAGGTGGAATTTTGCCGAGGTCATTCCTGACTATGTTTTGGGGCAGAACTCTTGTGCTCTTTATCTAAGGTTAGTTGGTCTTGTCTCTATCTTACAAGCCGAATTTTGTGCTGAAAGTTGTACACAAGGTTGTGTTGAGACGAATGTATGTAATTTTCAATGAAGTTAGTGTTGCGTGAAGTTTACTATTGGTTTTAAATCTATCTCATGCCACTTTTTGTTTCTGTCGTCATCTTCACTCCAAATTATACTCACAGAGGGAGAATAAAGTTCTGTGTTATTCTCGTTCGCAAGAAAAAAAAAAAGAGAATTTCCATGTGTCATGCTCCCTTTGATATGTCCTTAATTGATGAATAGTTGTCTTCTTGTTGTCTAGCCTATCTAATAGGTTTCCCTGCGTCTATCTCATCAAGTAGTTAACATTTGCTTTTGGACCGGTTTGAATGCAAGCAAATACATCTGGGCTAGGGAGTCTCACACTCAATTCTCTACCTCACAAAACATCCCAAAATAGGCAACTCCTAAGCTATTCGATGAGACTGACCAAAATGGAATATGAATACGTAAACTATTGTCTGAGGGATTATAGGAATACATTTTTGTGAAGATTGCTTTACCAGGATGACATATGCCCTGTTGTATGTTGTCTCATCAGGGTCTTCCTAGTTTCTGCTACATACGGTGGTCTGATTATGAAAACCTGACTTTGAGTTTTGATATGTGCAGTCTTCGTTATCACCTGCTTCATCCAGATTATCTTTATTTTCGCATAAGGGAACTTCAGAAGAACTTTAGACTTCGCGTGGTACTTTGCCATGTTGACGTGGTGAGCCACTAAACTAACTCATATAATGGTCAGCTCGGCTTTTTTAAACAGTACTACATGAGGTGACTCTTCACTTGTATACAGGGTTACCGAATTCATAATACGCATAATTCGAATTCGCAATTTGCTCAAAATAGGGAATTCAATACGCAAAGTATTACAAAAAAAGCAATTCGCGAATTCGTAATTACTAATACGCTTATAAGAATTCCTAATTACATTCTAAATTAGGATAATTTCGTACAATTAATTTTTTGTTTTAGTATTTTATAAGAATTATAACATGTTTGCTTTTGAAAATAGATCGTCTCACAGTGTGAGACCGTCGTAAGACCGTCTTATTGTAAAATTTGGGTAGCTGTTTATGACTATTAGTCTTTACTCAATATTCCCAAAGGAAATGTCTAGAATTTTAAAGGGTAATGACTAAAAGACTCCCTAAAATAGGCGAATTCATATTGAATTTTTAGTTTTTAATACACGAATTGAACTTTTCGAATTCGCTGATTTTAATATATAATTCGCGAATTAGTGCGAATTAATTCGAAAACGTATTGCGAATTAATACGCTCGTATCAATTCGCAATTCGCACTCTAGGTGAGCGAATTAGGTAACTCTGCTTGTATATAATGTGTGAATATATTGAAAATCTTTATTGATGGTTTCAGGAGGATGTAGTCAAACCTTTACTAGAAGTCACGAAAACAGCCCTGCTTCATGATTGCACTCTTATGTGCGCTTGGAGGTGTGTAACGAATCATCATTACTTTCCAATTTATATTCGATGGTTCTTAGTAATGTCTCTTTTTTTTTTTTTTTTTTTTTGAGGAAGGTTCTTAGTAATGTGTTGTGGGATAAACATAGGAATTTGTATCTTCTTGAGGCGAATCTTGATACATACCAATTATATTTGGAGGGTAGTTTGATAATTTTAGCTTTTATTTTAATTGTCTCTCCCCTTAACTATTTAAGTGAAGCACTCCATTATTGCAATGCATCCAGAACAATATTGTTGAATGAATATCAGACCACCACCTTTCTTCTTTAACTTCCTCTATCTTCAATTTATTGTTCTTAGATAGAATCCTAGCTGATATTCTCCATCCCAAATCACCACAGTTTATAGTCTTTTACTGCCTATCGATCTCGGGATTGAACAGTCGTATCAAGTCGGCATTCCTCAGTTGTTTCACGTCTCATTTTTATTTCCCTCACTTGACATTCACATTTTGCGTGCTTGCTATCGTTGTACTTCATGCAACTTATTTATGCAATCTGTACTATGGAC
This sequence comes from Silene noctiflora, assembly GCA_009801015.1. Taxonomy (NCBI): domain Eukaryota; kingdom Viridiplantae; phylum Streptophyta; class Magnoliopsida; order Caryophyllales; family Caryophyllaceae; genus Silene; species Silene noctiflora. The sequence goes on along the minus strand of VHZZ01000459.1, from coordinate 165,526 downwards.
TAAGCTTCAGAGTTGATTAATAAATCTAAATAACTGAATATCTCACCTTGACCTGTATGGGAAAAAATGCACTCATGGTGACCTGACGCGTCCACCTTGTTTAGTTTTATTCTTTGATGTGCTTATCAGTCTCTTATATGTGCATTTCAGCTTGGAAGAGTGTGGGCGTTACTTGGAAACGATAAAAGTCTATGAGAACAAGCCAGCCGATATTATTCAAGGGCATATGGATACAGATTATTTATCAAGGGTATATACCTTTTGAGGGTTCCCGAGTCCATGACTTTAATTGTCGCTTTAAAAATGGTGGTGTACATTTATTTCTGAGATGTTTAATGGATGGCATTGTTGGTGGCAGCTGAATCATGCTCTTACTTCAATTCGACATGTTAACAAGACTGATGTAGTCACGCTTGGCTCTACATTCGGGGTATGTTAAATGTCTTCACATATTTTTATCCAAATTTATGCAGAAGTTCCAAGTTTTGAAGGTGGTGCTTAATTTTGTAGTCTCTTTCTCATATCATGGATGCTTCTATGGAGGATTTAGCTCGATGCCCTGGGATTGGGGAGCGCAAGGTACATCTGTATTTGTAGTAATTTTGATTCTTTAAGACAATGTCTCACCACATTGCCAACTTTTTTAACTAATACTCCGTGTGATGTACGAAGTAACTTTTTCTAAGCTATGCATATCAATTATCAAACTTGTCTCCAAAGTTTTGTTTTCAAAGTGAATATTAGCTCTTGGATAGTACAAAGTATAATTTATACTCTAGAAGTTTGTAGTCTCATAACATTGCATTGGTGATCCATCAGGTTAAACGTTTGTACGAGACCTTTCATGAGCCCTTCAAACGTGTAATGCCCATTCGCCCTACAGTTCATGAAGTTCCTAATGAAAGTATTCCCAATTCTAGTTCCTTGGAGACTGAAGTTCTACCTGCTGACAAGGAAATACAAAATGGAAACAAACGGCAAAAGGAGCCGACGCCTGAAGTATCCGTAAAATCAGCTTTGTCTGCCGCTTTCACTAAATATTCCGATAAACTCAGTAAGAAGAAAGCTCAGTCAGATCTAGAAACCAGTAATGTCTCTACTGTTCAAAAAGACTCCGGGGATGATACAAAGAGCTGAATCTGTGGTATGTAGAGATGTGCAAATGCGCAAGAAAACCACCGAGTGCATTGCAGTCAAAATTTTATAATCAAAGTACGTCTACCTTTTCTCTCTTCAAGTTTACCAGACTTCTGTTCAGTTGTCTCGTGGACTGATGTCTGATTTTACAAGCCTTGTGTCATATTATTTCTGTATCTATGCTTATGATTTTGTACCCGGCCCATGGTTTAACTCAACGGTGTTCTTGTAGATTATGAACCTTGTTCGTCAAAATCAAGTATTGTTTAATTTGCCCACATTCAAGTCAGATCAGGCCACATTGGCGACAGAGCCCCCTTCGTCAATTTTAAGACTTGTAGAATCAATATCAAGACCTTAAGTTAAGGCAAGGTGTTGTCATGATTCGAAAATATCTTCGAGTTTTTAGAAACAGTAGTGGTCCAAGTTAGAAGATAATGTGATGACATTAGAAAAGACAATTACCAAGTTGGTATTAAGAGTTGGGAGTTTTTCAAATGTATCCAGGTAACGTCTAATGTATGTCAGTGGATGGCGACTTGTCCAGAATTTGACAAAGACACATGAGAAGAGAACACATTTTTACTGTAGGAAGTAGGAACACCTCCCTGTGCTCACTCTCACTTTGCCTTCCCCTTTCAACTCTCCTTGTTAGGACTTCATAGCTAGGTACTACTAAATTTGCTATAAGGTAGTAGAAATTAATACTCGTACAGTCGTGCTACATTGATGTATGAATTACCGAATAGCAGTTTGATACTGCTATCTTGGAACCAATTGCCTCGGCCTCATCTTGGTCGTAGTAATTATTAATGTGGTTGATACTGCTTCCTAATGTGCTTGTGTAACTTTCAAAATATTGATATCTTGTTCACTGTATCACTGTATGGTATGTGTTCATACAGTACGCTGCTTTCAAAAAAAAAAAAAAAAAAATTAACCTTCCACAAGAAAAGACGGACAAAAACACATTATTTAGACAGACAAAAACACATTAAGTAGTTATGGAATAAATAGTGTATGATCTACTAAGAAATTATTATCATGGCTGAAGTGAACCAGTCAGTAGCTTATTTATTCTAAAAGCTGAATTTAGAAAGGGCCAACCGTTGAACTATTGTTTGTGCATTGCCATTTCTAGTGTATCTTTGCAAAACTTCTCAAGTTATGTACCTTTGTTTACTGCCCCCGGTATGATTTTTCATAGTGCCACTTTGTCTCAGTCATTTGTTTACCTATTTTATTCTTCAAAAATTCTCATTTTAGACGACTGAATAAGTCTAAAATTAAAATCAATAAAATGTCAACATTTCCTATTAAAAACTTACCGTAAGTTTGTTGTAAGAAAGTGCCAATTTTAGTTACAGACTTATAGCTTTATAGGTTTTTTTTTTATTATAAAATAGTCACATTTTTCTCGATTTAAGTTAAGATTGTCTCAAGGGAGAGTAACTGCTTATCCTTTATGAGAGAGATTTTACTCGAAGGTAAACAAATGACTCGGGAGTATAAATTTTTGCGCTATGTAAACATTGTGGAGTATGTAGACTTACGTATCTTGTAAAATCACCGACCTTACCTAAAACTCAACTTGATAAAACCCGAAAATCTGATAAACAGTAAGCCAATAACTTTATTTGTGCCAGTGGACCGAACTCGATCCAAGATGACCCATGACAGAATAATTATTCCACCTATTTAATGATCGGACAATGACTTAGCTTAATAATGAAAATGAAATTGATCTTACAATAGATAGATATAGTATTGTGCTGAAAAACTTGAATGCTGTCCTCCTTTTTGCAGCACCAGGCATCATTATTACTGAATTTTACTGCACTGCCAGCATACTTTGAACAAACATGTCACATTTGTACGGTTTTACCAGCTGGTGTGGCAATGGTACTTGTTTTTCTGTATGTTTAGGGTGGTCTCTTTCATGATTACCTGATTTGAAATGATGTAAAATCATGACTGAGTTCTCATATTAAATCTGTCTAAGCATATAAATTGATTGAAGAATGTTGGCAGACCATCTAGTTGCAGACGATAAATACCACAGTTTACGGACCGAATTCATGCCTCGTAGGGTCGGAACGATATACGATTTCATTTTGAGCCAAAAACATGAAAAAAGTACACGAAATGGCCATGCCCAACACTCACTAATGCTATTATTTGCTCGAATAATGAATTACAACACTATCCATCCAAGTGTCTTAAGAGCTCTCGCAAATGGAAGGGTAAGGTTAGATTCACACAGCCTAAACCATGTGTAAACAACACATTCAATTTGTTTCTGCATGACTCCTGATGAAAATTGCATTGAAAGTTATAACAAATGATTGTCATTTCGCAATTAAAATAAAGCGTAACGAGTTTACTGAGCGATTTTGCAGATGACAATATAAAATAGGTAAATATTTTTTTTCTCTACATTTGATCTTAGAGACGATAAGAGTATCAACAGTGCTATTATTTGCTGGAATATAGATACACCAAAGGATTTAACATAGAAGCTAAGTGGCTATGAAAAAAATTTGAACATGTAACCATTTTATGACGCCGTAGAGTGCCCCTGACATTTCTGGATGAAGACAGCAACTGTATGGACCGCTTATTCATGCTAACTTTTCGATGTATAAATCTCTGTAAACCTTTTCTGATTTGCCTTTACACGCTGCTCTTCAATTCGGTACTGCTCTTCCTAATTCTCTTCTGTAATATGAATCACTTTTAACCTAATTACCTCATTAAAGAGCTGATCATACCAAGTAATTTTTGGCTTTTGATTATATTACAGACAGAGGAAGGATCGTGGAGGGTTTCAACTTGAAAAATGTCTTGTTGACTGAGCAGAACTCTATGAAATTGAATGCCTCATGTATCTTGGACTAACTGAGTTCAGAAATCTTGATGAATTTGAGGAAATTGTTGAAAGGTTTTTAACCAGAGGAACTAATGACTGCACAACATCTGTCATTAATGGCCTGTATTCCGGTTCTACTTGCACACAAACTGCGGCAATGGCAGCTACCTGCAGAAAACTATGAGCTTAGTTCATTTCTAACAGCGTACACATGAAGGATCATCAAAATTTCAAAATCCTCCATTTACCTGAATGATGTCTTTGTGGGAGTACTGCCCTTTCAGAGTTGGGTCAACCATTTCCATGACCTTTTCTCGGTGAGTTAACCTTGGAAGAGCCTGATATATGAGAGTAACTATTAGCAGTTCACTGGAAAGAGTACAATAACAACATAACCCGAGTGTTGTTAAGGCTTTCGCCTATGACAAGGGTCTGATGTTTGAAAAACCATCGAGAATGTCACCGATTCTGTTTTACAAAATGCATGAAGTTTAATGAGTCATCTTTTTTATACGAGTATAATATTCTAAGGCAAGGCCAATGGATAACAACTTTTCCCTGCATTAGAAATGGAAATTCACCAGAGACAGTACCCTCGATGAAAATAAGGTACCCAGAATCCGATTATGCTTTAGCATGTGTTGTTTCAGTTATATGTCTAGGAAAATTAATTTAATTATCAAGTTATATTCTGTAATACACTGAAACCTCACTATCTACCTTTTTTCCAGCACACGCTCAAGTAATGAAACAATCAAGGAAACTTGACAGTACTAGCTGATTTCTGATAGTAACTGACTGAACCATAAATGAGTACGTTTGGATTTACTAACCCAGGACACCAGAACATGTTCTCCTGAAGGCCGCCTTGTATCGACTGGTACACGTCCTGTAATGAGCTGTAGAAGAACCACCCCGTAGCTGTAAACATCAGATTTGGTTGTAAGCTTACCTGTTGATGCGTACCTGCATAACTAGCATCCATAAGAAAGGGAAATACACGAGCGAGAACAGAAGATCACATGATGAATGAATATGACTTGTGTTTGATTGTATATGCATCATGCTATTGTACCATTACATTCAGTACTTCCTTAATACTCCACCTTTTAGTTGGCATAAGATAAGCATCTTTGTCTTTAGCCTGATTTTTCATTACTCAGGAAAATGCTCTACATGGACCACATTGCATTATTAGAGATTCGTTATTACCGAGTTGGTAAAATTATTGAGGGGTGATACTCGTAAGAAGGGTTCAAAACCCGTCAATATCTATACCTAAAAAGTTTGTTTCATTGTGTTACTGATGGTTATGAAAATGATGCATGAGATGAGGAATGAAGTAGTAGAACCCACTCTGGAGCAAGGTAGCCAGTGGTCCCTAAAACCCTAGTCGAGATCTGACCGTTGATCTTGTCTGAGCCAGTCTTAGCCAATCCAAAATCAGACACCTTAGCTCGGAAGTTATGGTCCAAAAGAACATTACTACATTTGAAGTCTCTATGGATTATTGATGGAGATGCATGCTCGTGGAGGAACTCGAGAGCTCGAGCACAATCAAGAGCTATCCTTAGCCTCGTCCCCCAATCCAACGGCCTCGAATAGGTATGGGGTGAATGAAGGTGCTGTTGTAGGCTACCATTGGGCAAAAACTCAAAGATGAGGAGCCTGTGGTTCTGATCAGCACAGTAGCCAAGTAGCTCCACTAGGTAAGGTGAATGTAAACGGCTGAGTAGGTCCACCTGCCCAAGAGAAGTAATAGAATAGTTTATCTTTATACGCAAATTATAGAATAAGACGGTTTCACAACATGAGATGACCCATTTTTGTAAAAATGTTGCTCGTTTTATGTTAATAAATGGGTTATCCTTTTACAAAATGAGATCTTTATAAATTTGTAACCCATGTGGAAAGTTGAGAAGTCTTATTAATGGAGATTCTTGTAGATATAGAAATTGACACATTGCTTAACAAAACAACAATTCTTTTTGGTTATTGATGGTTACACAAGTTGAAAGGAAAATGCCAAAGCAACATGGTATATAAGTCAAAACCCCTAAGATTAGTAAACTATTTTAAAGATCCAATAATTAACAAGCTTTTAGCTTAGGTTACATTGAAAATCTGTGTAAAGTTTTTGTCACATACTGTTAGAAAACATTGACTTATGTGTATAATAAATGCATCTGCTGTGCTTTCTCCCCTATACATTAAATGCTAAAGAAACAAAACTCAAAATTTACTAATCTGTTCATTGTTCAACGATTGATGAAAAGAACAGGAGAACATGCCTGCCATATTGTACAACAAACCTTTAGTCCCCCTATGTGTCTATACTTGCTAAATCATGCTCGAATACCGACTAAACCGGAATGTGCACACTCGAAAATGTCCTATTGGTGGTAAGATAAGTTTTTTTTCCCAAGAGACAAAAACGTATTATTATTCGGGTAATTAGCAATCATTTTAGAAATAACCTTCGTGTAAGACTGTGCATATCTAACCCACTTAAAATAACGGGGTAGTGTAGTGTTGTCATGGTATTAATTGTTAGATTAGGCACATTTATGTGTCCAAACATTGAATTGGCAAGATTGGCACATTAAATTGAATGGAGTAATGGGGGTGACAAAGTAACTAACCTCAATCCTGAATGCCCTTTCCCCAGGCTTACCATCCCTATGGACCATCTTAATTGCAGCAAAAGTGCCATCACTTAGCACACCCTTGTAGACCACCCCATAACCACCATGGCCGATCACGTTGGCCTCGCTGAAATTCTCAGTGGCCAATTCCAGTTCCTTGAAGGTGTATACTTGTACTCCCTTGAACCTATATTGTGATATCCTGTTTGAACTTCCTGCTGATATACACCCGTTTTTCACTTCTGTTCAATTCATTGTCAATTACCCACATTATAATCCATACATCCAACATAAAAATAACAACATTACCCGAATGCTTCAAACCCCTCAAGGACTCCCGCCTATAGAGAAGGTTTGACTAAGGCCACTATGGATCTTTTGTCAAATGACACTAGTGGCGGAACACCAGAATTCGACATTAGAATGCTAAACCAGAATTATGGGCCTAAATACAATATATGTGGACACATTAATAAAATTCATATTTTTCATCGCTTAGGAGTGAAGTAGATAATCCTTATTTTCACAATTTGAGAAATACATACAGAGTACAGTTCAGTGGACATTTTGTTATACTGCGTCATATTACGAAGCCAAAAAATTCGGTTGTTCAAAATGAGGCATAAAGGTAATAAACTTGAACCCTGAACAGTTGAATTAATTCAAAATGATGTAATAAACACAACATACCAGGGCTTTCAGCAAAGCTAACTGGAAGGTGACTAACAAACTTGCAGCTGTTAACACTGGTGCTACTGCTTTTGCTGGAATTGTCGCTTTTCTGACGCTTTTGTCGACGTAACAAGACTGCCAGGAGTATGATGATAGCAAGAAGGAAGACAATGATGATGGGTATGACAATTAGAAGAATTGTAGTGATAGGAAGATTCCCATCATTATTTTTATCATGAACCTGATACTGTGCGGGTAAAAAACGACGGGAATGCTGACGGTTTTCACTACGGTTAGCGGCGGAATTGTCAAATGACGCTTTAGAAGCTACCATGGTAAAGAAAGTAAATGAGTAACAATGAAAGGTTGTATGGTTTTAAGATTGGACCAATGTTCTCTTGTATTGAATTTTATGTACTCTCTACATTTGCAATGATTAATGAAGCACACACAATGTTGTTCAAGCACAAGTTGGCAATGCAATGTATAGAAGAATGTAGAGATAGGACAGATTTAAGGGAAGTGGACTTTGTAATAAAGGAAGAGTCTTAAAGGATGGGGGTTGTAGATTACCAATGGCATGGGTATAAATTAAAAATCAAAAAACTTTGACAATCCATAGTACGATTAATATAATCTTTACGGAAATTAAATTTGTTTTCTCTTATATTCATTGGGAGGGTATGATAGTAATAAACTAGGTGTCGTTAAATATACTAATTACCCTATCAAATTAACAATTTATATCCTAATTAGAGTAAATTGGATTTTACTCCCTTTTGAAATCAAAATTTTTAAAATTACTCCCTTTTGAAATTTTTTGCTAAAATTACTCCCTTAAATTGCATTTTTTTGCTAAAATTGCTCCCAAACTCTATTTTAAGTAACTTATTTCGCCTGTTTTTGAACTTATTCCGTTTATGCCTTAACCAATCTATACTTTGAAAGGTATAACTATGTAGACAAATGTAGGGGGAGTTCAAAAATACAGGAAATAAGTCAA
>VHZZ01000459.1:39266-56367 GCA_009801015.1 Silene noctiflora | reverse complement strand
TGAATGGAAATGAAATGGAAAATAGAAGAACAATTGCAAAATGTAAATAACTTGAACAACTTGGGAATGTAACTTGAACAACTTGGAAATATAACATGAACAACTTGGAAATGAAACTTGGAATTGTATATGGAAATGTTTAACAATATGCGAAGTCAATGGAGACCATAATTAAAGCGGGAATGGAAAGTGCAAAATCCGGGATCACTCCGATACATCCGAATCATAAATTGGCATTGGCCGATGAGTATGTGCTCAAGGATCCAATGAAGTATCGAATGTTAGTTGGTCGACTCATTTACTTAACTATTACACGGCCAAATTTAGTGTATGTATTTCATATATTATCACAGTTTGTTCATGCTCCACGGAAGGAGGATATTGATGCAGTATTAGGTGTCATCCGATAAATCAAAGAGAATCCGGAAAAAAGTATAATCATGGATAAAGATAGCGAAATACATTTAAGTGGGTACTCGGATTTCGATTGGGCCAGTTGTCGACTATCACGACGATCGTTAACAGAGTCTACATTGCTTTGCCGAAAAGCCTAATTTCGTGGAAAGCAAAGAAACAAACAACAGTTGCGCAATTGTCACCAGAGGCCGAGTATAGAGCATTGACAGTTGCAAGGAGTGAACTAATTTGGATAAAATCAGTTCTACAACCACTTTGAATCAATCATTTGGGGGCCACGAGTGTCCTCTGTGATAATTAAGTTGCACTACATATTGCCAGGAACCCAGGATTCCATGTCCGTACTAAACACATTGAAATTGATTGTCATTTCGTTCGTTATCATCTCCTTAACCAAACTATATCAACGAAACATGTGAGTAGTAAGCAACAAGTGGCATATTTGTTCACTAAGGCGCTAGGAGGAGAAGCATTCAATTTTCTGAAGTCCAAGTTGGGCATCAGTACACCAAGTGCGTCAACATGAGGGGGAGTGTAATAATCGATTTTTCGGAGATATTGTTATATTTATTCATTGTATCATATCTTTTCTGTATATCGTATTATTTTTTACCTTACATTTTGCCCAGTAATTAGGAAGTTTATGATACTAGGGTTAGATGTAGTTGTATATAAGCACATCGTTGTAAGTCGTTTATTCAATCATCAATTCATAAACATTCAATCATCCTCTATTTGCATTTCTTCATTTCCATTATTGATTTTGACATCAATGCATTTACTACAATTTTACAATCCTAATCTTAATGGAACCAGATTTTAGGACAATCCTGCTTAATATTGACATGGAGATCTACACTCTTTGATAACCTGATACTCCTTTTATTGATTAGCCTAATCAATGAATTTATCCACCCCGTTTACAAACTCAAGTCTAATAGAATCAGATCGTGGGATCAATCGTACGATCCTACGATTTTGGATACTCTAGCCAAGATGGTCGAATCGGACGTAACGATTATGTATAATAATATAAAAAGCATACTAAAAATGCTTATTAGCCTTTATAATCAAGCGTTTTTTTATATTTTAACATATATAGTGAATATAAACTCCTATATATATAATATATATGTAACGTGTTCAATAGTATATGTTTTAAATTATTTCCCAAATAGTTTTGTTAAATATAAAACATTTGAATCACTGACATTAATCTTCTATATGTGTGAACACGGGCCACCCGCGACGCACGTACCCGCGCGTAGGAGAGTTTGAGGCGGCGGCACTTTTTTCACAGAACTTTGTGTTGACAAAGCACGTTATGGGCTGTTACCGATTTGTAAGGCATGAAACCGGTGAATGGTTTGAACAAGTCTGCATTTGTGGAGTCGCCACCAATTTTTGTGGATAATTGGATATGTTCGAATACATCGTATCATGTCAAGACACAAAATAAGGACATAGACACTAAGAAATTCGTCACCCTTAGCATTCCCTGTCTAGAATGACTCTCGCGACGTCAATGAACACTGGTGTTCACAGATATTTGAGTAAGGGGCGAGGGTACGTATTAGGAAGCTCATATTTGAACATCGAATCCCGCCCGTCTCAATAGAGGCCTCTACTAATGATCAGGGAAAATCATCTATACTTGATATGTTGTTCGTTGTATGCATGCAATGCAACACATTAATTGATTAGTCCTAGCATGTGAATTAAATTATGTTGGTTAACACCTAAATTTAATAGGAAACTAAGTCAAATTGAAAGGTTTAAATTCATTACATGTGAATGAACCAAGTAAATAAATCATACAAGATGAAATAAATTATAAAGAAATAAAATTACAAAAGGGTAAATGAATCTATGCCGTAAATACGCTAAAAAGATTAAAAGAAATAAAAGAAAGACAATAAGAATAGAAAGAAATAAACATGTTTAGTAGAGATAATAGTTAATTACAAACCGATTAGAATAACTACGTGAGAACGAGATGAGTTCAGAGGCAGAAGCCAACCCAGAACAGGCGCAACACTTGATGCATCCTCTGGAAGAGATGCATCACTTTGTGCGAATGTTCTCGAGCTGGATTTTGACTGTGAAAGTCAGACTCGCGGTTGTTAATATTCGTTGGTTAATTAAGAGGTTTTAATTGATATTAGACTCGAAATAAAATTGGTTTAAACAGATTACACATATGAAAGATCGTCGTAGAACGGAAAACATGTACAAAAGTCGAATCTTAATGATTTGATACGTAAAAATCGAAATCATTGAAAATCCGTGTTTGAAAAAATGACAAAAACCCGCAAATATTGACTATAAGGGATTTTATTCGAGAGATGAAAATAATTAAGAAAACTGGAATTTTGTGAAAGAAAACGAAGTAAAACACAAGGGACGAAACAATTGGTACTCGAGGAAGAAGAAGAAGAGCAGTAGCAGATAAGCAACCTCTGGAATAGGCGCAGCAGATGCTGCGACTGTTCCAGAAGGTGCAACTGCTCCTGCGTTTATTCTCGACAGTGTTTCCCTGCTGATTCGTTAAAAAGGTTTAAAAACTTACGATTTGAAAGAATGTTTACGGCGTAGACACTTACATGATTATCAATATATAAAATAAAATACAAATGGGATTTTACACCCTCAGACTTATATGTTTACGAAACGAAATTGACTAATTCGACTCGATGTAATGAAGATGCCCTTGAAAAGGATTTAAGAAAAAAGATTGATTAATTAGGTTGATTGAGTGTAATGGTCAAATTGTTAGATCTATGCAAAACGTGACTGGTACCTATAATGATCTAGGCTTACGTGGTCGAGAATCCTTAAGCACGTAGGCGTCGTAGCAAAAGCACGTGGTCTTAGAATGCAATGAGAGAAGAGAAGGGGCGGACACTCGCGTGAGAAATATGTGAGGCGAAGGACTCTATTTATACTAGGCGAGAAGTAGGGTTTCGGAAAAAGATCTAGAAGAGTCACGGCAAAATTAGGAAAGAAATAAGCCGACTTTGATTTTTGGCGCTGAGAAACACCCTAGGGAAGAGGCGCAGCAAATGCTGCGTCCTCTCTAGGGAGGTTTCCTGCGCTGCAAGAAAGCGCGTTGACATCCTGTCATATTTTAGGCATAACTTTCTCTAGAATACTCGGATTAAGGTGATTTCAATAGCGTTGGAAAGCTAAGAGAAAGATCTAGAATTTTCTATGAAATAGCAGAGAACCAAAAAAGATCGCATCACCTCGTAAAATGAGTCTAAAGGATGGGTTGTCGTATTAAGCTAAAATGAAATGCACATTTTGTAATGTAAACATAATTTTAGCTTAAAGAAGTGAAATGGAACCAAATGTGAGACATAATCTCGACATATTATAGCATCCTTACCTTTGGCAAGCATATTGCTTTTGAATCGGGATTTACGGTCTCGAGTTTCAGAGACGGTTTTGACTCCGGACTCCGAATGCACTCTAATTATTGACAAAAGGACCGTATCGACATGTGGATGACGACAAAGGGGTTGACACGACCATTTAGGCAATCATTTGTTGACGAATTAAAGGAATGTCATAATAATGCTTCGTATATCGAACATGCGGCCCAATCATCACCAGGTGTTTGGCGAAGGGTGCAAAAACGAGGTTACTACAGAACTCCCACTTTGACTAAGGCTTGGACAAGGCAAAAGTCAAAGTATAGCCCTCAGGTTAATCGAAGATAACAACCTGAAGACTATGGTGACGCGAGGCTGTTAGAGGGGACTGAACCAAGGACCTGTCGCCGGGAACATTTTAGAGTCTGTCGACTTCCGGGGAGGGTCGTTTAAATTCTAATAGACTACGTGAGGAAGATAGCCAACTATAAGAAGAAATCATACGTAAAACACCCCTAGGTGTAGTGTGACTGAAGGCGTTTCGACGAAACTCGTTTGTCTTAAGATAACTTGGTGTCTAAAGGCATTAGGGGTGACAAGGATTCTGAAAAAACTTCTTTACTTCACTGAAGACTAACTCTGAAGTCTACCTCTGAAACGAAGGCTGGAGGGAAATACTCTGAATGGATGACACGAAGATGTTTTTAAAGGCTAACTGAAGAGAATTTCTGAAGAACATATAACGCGCCATCTGAAGGTTATCTTGTTGAAGGGTACTTTCGAGGGTATCTAAAGGGTAATTATTTGGGAAGGATCGTCTGAGGGATTCGAATTATCCGAGGGGTTATCTGAATTATTTCAATTGATGATTTTGAAGGATGAAGGATCCGAAGTCGTAAGGTAAGCTTCTAAAAGATCTGAAGGATGGAGGTAAGCTTCTGAAAGATCTGAAGGATGGAGGTAAGCTTCTATCAAACTCAGTGGGGGAATAGGCAGGACGTTGGTAGGAAACGCCTAAGAGAGAATTTGGCTGGCATTGGTCCCAAGAGAGCTCTATTTTAACGAGAAGTACAAAGGCTGTTGACCTGCAGTGAACTTGCGCTGGGTATTGCGATTTGCTGGGGAGTATTAAGAAGTGCAAAGGGCTGTAGGACCACAATGAACTCTCACTAGGGAAATGCAATCCGATGGGGATTATATCAACGGTTGGGAACATCTTGATCGTCAGGGAAGAACCTTGAGCATTTACGGCGAAAACTTCTTTGGAACATCTTGACGCAGACTTTACTGCCGCTGGGGAGTGTAGGTTGAGAGTCTTTAGATGCGGCTGGAGAGAATGAGGGTTCGGGCGAAGCCCCCAATTGGAGTGAGCTTATAATTCCTGCATGGTTAGTGGCCACACAAACAATCTAATAGGAAAATAACACGTAAGCACTTAAGCAATTAGCACGTTATGTCATGGAAGAGAACAAACAAGTTTTGGAAACTCTTTTCTTTAATAAATTGTTTTTGTTGCTTGAAATGCGCTATGCATATTCAATGGGCTTTAGACGCATGACTGACACAAGATAGACCCTACAGACGTAGGCTAATAGACTGACGTACGTAAAACAAAGTTAGTTTTGATGCGACACGGGGACGACTCCGACAGATTTTGCTTAAGTATGCGGAACCCAAGCCAAATATTGGCGACAACACGTATCAGTTCCCAAGATAAAGGATCTTCTAGTGATGGGGACGTATAAAGATATGGTATGAGCCATGGATCAGGTGTCTACTTGGATATCTTTCGCCACCATTTGCTGTAGTGAGGCATGATGACTTAGAGAATCGATCTAAGACCTTTGTCATTGTCCGGACTGAACATTAGCTTGATTTAAATGAGATTCGAGAATAAAAGGAAGAATGAAGGAAGGGTGGCATCTCAGAAAAGAAGCCCCCAGGATAAGAAGAAGACTCGGCTATTTGGTAAAAAAAAAACTGAGCGACCACCTAAAGAAGCAGCCCCCCAGTATAGAGATGTAAAATGGGTGGTTATAACGTTTAGGATGGTTGAAAGGTCGATAATTGAGGTCGAAAGTTGATGGATAGGGTGGTTGTGTCCTTGTTGGAGGACTGCCTACGTATTCACATGGAGTGTAATCAAACCAGGTCGTAGTTCTGAGTGTGTGCCTAAGCTAGTTGTTAGGGCCTTAAAGTGCATGGGTCACGAGGGTATATTTCTTTAGGTGGCTTAAAGAATCGATTTGAGATAATTCCCGTTTATAAAAAAAATCCTTGTCATGTGAGCACATTCAAAAGTGGACCCTAAGGATGGATTGGGTACGTCCCGTTCCAGGTAGCAAAGTATTTGAACACTCCGTGTCTGGGTCAAGGTGAAAATGGCTTGGATATTTTGGAGTGTGGATCTTGGAAGTAAGAGTGTGTATGAGGGAAATCGCCCACGAGAATGACTTTATTTAATAAAAACATTTTACTTTTTGAAAAGAGTCGCCACTAAATTTTCGGTGAAATTTAGAAAAAATTTTTGTAGAGATTTTAGGTCCTTGTGAGATTACGTGTTAGGAAGTCAAATTAAATTTCATTTAATAAAACACCCAACCCCGCCCATTGCAATAACGGTCTCTACTAAGCAAAACAATGGCTATTTGGCTATGTATCACATGCGAATATGGAATCGTTGTTTGAAACCCTAACATGTGAATGTCATTCTATATCAAGTTAATGCACATAAACTTGTCAAGTTATTTTAGCATATGAATGTTCATTTAAACTATTCTAGTAAAAAGCAAACAAAAGGGAGATTAGAGAATTCTTACTCTAGCGGCGCTGCAATAATTGTTAGTTTATAACAATAATCGTAATAAAGCATATAAACAATTAAGCATACAAAATCGCAAACAAAAGAGGCAAAGATGGCCCCTTGGCCGAGACATCTACATGGCATAAGGACCCAAAATTTGGTGCATGCATATCCTATTCTAGGTTGAGTCGGATTCTAATTGTATAAGATGATTTGATGCATAATTATAGAAGCAAATAAAACATTAAAACAAGTAAACACACATAATTACAGAGCATTTGAAAGCAAGCAACAATTGAAAAATTTTAAGTCAAAAGGAAAAGTAAGGCACGCGGCCCAAGAGACGACAGAAACTGGAAATTAGGTGACCAATATTGAAACATGTGAATTGTTACGGTAATTAATACATATTGATATTATTTCATAATAAAAACATGTAAGAAAACGATTAAACAATCTAAGCATTCTAAACATTATATTTAGACATTCAAATTAACATGTGAAAGTAAACAGGAAACTATATGCAAATAGATCCTATGTTAATTACATATTGTATCGAATTGCAAATTGTTAAAATCGAGTTATAAAAACGAGTTTTGAAAGAGGAGAATGGGATGAGTGGCACGCGGCCCTAGAAGGTTGAATCCTATTTCTTTTTTATCTTATTTACGTCATCGAATGTTAATAAGACGGTGTTAAGCATGAGGTCTTATGTTAGCGAGAAAAAGGTGATAGAAAAGATGGATTAATTGATTAAATAGAATCGTTAAGTTAAATCAAATTACATATTAGGTTAATGTATGACCTATATGTCTAATGAACTCGAATGTATGACCTATCTGTCTAATTAATTAAATTGTTAAAGTTAATAAGTGCTAATTAAACATGTTATTTAAAAATTGTTACGATTTAGTCATAAAAACAAAACCTAATGTCTAATTCGATTAGCAAATTAAATTATATCGTCAATTAGTCAAATTAATTAAATTGTAAGTCCAAATTAGTCCTAGAAAACCGTGTGATTGTCCGAATAAGAGAAAAAAAGATCGAAACTCGATTTCATCGACTTGCAATTCGAATTAAAATCAATTAAATAATGTCCTCTTCTGAACACGAGGATATGTAAACGAGAAGGGATAAAGACAGACCAAATTGGCGGCTTTCTTTCCCTACTCGAGTCAACGCGGGTGTTCATAATGGTACTTTAACTCATACTCGATACTAAAAATAAGTTTGATTTAATAAAAACAAATAAAACAATAAAAACGATAAATAAAGTACATAAATAATAAAAACGATAAAAACGAAAATAAAAGGGAAAAGGAAGGTATTTTGGCACTCTCAACTTACATGTATCGTTGATCAATATATTTAGATCGTAATCGATTGTAAGGTTTTATCCCGAGGGGCCGTCGTCGACGAAAACAATTGAATTTGCGAAAACTCGAAAACACGTTTGAAATAGCCGGTTTGAGCAGCCAGAAACGATTACCACGACTTCGTTTTTTAACCAAAACGAGATTTGAAATATTTTATGGAAACTAGAAAGTGTGAATTTTGTGAATATGCAAAGATATCAGAAGGTTTGATATATTTTAGGCACGAAAAACGAGGTAGAAGAAGAAGCAGAAACACGAAAAAAATTGGATGCTCTGTTTTCGAGCGTCCGTTTCGACCTTTTACTTCGGGTTTTTTGGAATTTTCTGAGTGTGTATGGTATGGGTGGTATGTGAGGGTTTCTAATCCTTGCTAAGGGTCGATGTAGATGGATATTTATACGGCAAAAAACTGATTAGAAATAGTGTTTCATGAAGTGTTTCGGTTTGGATTGTTTGTGTTTGTATAGGGTTTTGGCTGCGGTTTTCAAGGGGATTGGGATAGGGGTTTTTGGTTTTATTAAGGGGGAAGGTAGTATGGTTAATTTAGGTAATTAGGGTAGGTTAAAATGGAGGAATTTGAGCTTGAATAGGGCTCTAAAAACCGACTGAAAATAGAGTATGGGAGCGGGCTGTTTGTCGCGTTTTGTGGGCTGTTTAGAGCAAGGATTTAGACTGTTTTGGATGGTGTTTATGGGGCTATGTAAGGGTGGTTGTGTGGGTTGGAGAAGGGTGGTTTATATGAGCTAGATTAGGTGTTGAATTAGTAGTGTTTGGGTGTGTAAAAGGATCGGATTGAAGGGGGTTGCTGAGCATTGGTTGAAGGGTGTTCGGGCTGGGTTGATTTGGGATTGAAATTAGATGGTTTATGCGGGGTTCGAACCTGGGTTGAGGGGTTGGGTAAGTATTTGGGTCGGTATACTCGAAATTCGTGCCAATTCGCAAAGAAAACAGTCTTAAAAATCGAGCTAAAAACGAGCCTTAAATCGCCCATTCAATCGAGTTTTCAACTCGTTTTTTGAAAATTTCCAAATTTGTTTTTTCAAATGAAATTTCAAAAGTGTATAAAATAAATATTTTATTTTAAATAAAATAAATATTATAAATAAAATAAATTCAAATTAAATAAATAAAATGAATTTGAAACAATTAATTTAAATTTCACTTAAATTAAAATAAACGAATAAAACATTTTAGAAATAAAACGTTTCATCGACAACGTCCCTTAACTTTGAAGTACATGTTGTCTTATCATCATCGGGTGTTTGACGAAATTTCTATAAATGTCAGTACCGACAGATACGGGTATCTACAAAGAGGTTTCGAATCAACAAATCTTTGGAACTTGTTTTAGTGGAGGTAAGGCTTGATTAATTATGGTTTTTAATGTGGCTTGGAAATGGAGTGTCGGGCTTGATGTAGCTTGAGCACAAAAAATGGTAGCCTAATTGATGCGGGTTCAGATTTTCATGTCTTGGCCCTAAAGGATGGGTATATACTCGACGTTCTATAGAGGGTCCTCAAAATTCCTAACTATCTCTCTGTAATGGTCTCGAGATGGACTTAGGGTGTGCGGCAAGCTATATGGCGGTGCTAGCTGACACTTTGGTATCTTCAGCTGCAGGTTCTACTCTTGACTAATGGCATTTGGTTTTAGGATTTCTCTTTAGATTTCGACATTTGATTTCAGGATCCGGCATTTGATTTAAAGGTTGTTCATAATTGGGCTCAGATTATTGGTACGGGATATATTTTGCAATTTTCAGGATCCATCTTTTGGCCCTTTGAAAATAACCTTTGACATCGGATATTGCCATCGATCTCTCTTCTTGATTAAGCTTTTCTTCTTTGGCTCGTGGGTTTTGGATCTGCCTTTGAATTTGATTATGACTTTCTATCATGGATTTGGGTGAGCCTAACACCTTATGTGTGAGATGGGTCGGTCTTTAGTAAACAGGTTGTGTATTGTGGGGAATATGCTTGTCTTCCGTCATGGATCATTAATAAGGGAGACGGTCTAGATTCATCCTAAAATATCTTGAGATATGCTAGTCCTAAACTGGGTTACAGCGAGGTTTCTATTGCCAGACATGAAATAGGTAAAGAAAATGGACACGGTGTTCTGGATCTTCTATCATTTAGAACGAAACGTCACTTAAGTATACTCACATTGACTTGACATGTTTGGTTGTTTTAAAATATCTCAAACCAACTCTTGTCCTAACAGTGGTATGCAAAAGATAGAATGATATGTGGATTGAAAATTGTACTTTTATTAAAATGATGAATTTATTTAGCATAGACTTGAGAGAACGTGACTCGTGGGACAGCCTCGGGTTGTCACTGGGAAATGAAAATGAAAACAACGAACAAATACTAGAAACATTATGGTAAAGAAAGCCTAAGACTGGGACGCAGAATCTGACTTGATCTTAGACCCAGACTCCTAATCATCACTGTTATCTTCGAAGGATTCTCTTTCGGCATTTGGTGGCTTGAATGTTTGATCTTGATCATTGAACCATTTGAGCACCCCGTCTTGATTGCTTGGAATGGCGGGTGGAGAATAGTCGAGGAGGGTTTCTCGCTTTGCTGGAACGTTATATCCATGAGGATCGACTAAGCTATCTTGCCAGTTAAAAGCTGAGAGAAGGAGTTTCCCACTATCAATCATATCTTGGATCACATACTTCAGCTTATAGCACATCTCAGTATCGTGTCCATTACCTCTGTGATATTGGCAATAGGCATTACTGTCCTATAACTTGGTCTTCTTTTCGGGGTCAGGTGTAGGTACAATGGGCTTGAACTTCCATTGTTTTAAAAGTCTCTGAAGGGCATCGGCATATGTGATACCAATATCGGTAAATTTTCTAGGAGTTGTACCCCTTTTGTTGAGAGTCCTAGAGAGTATTACCTCGTCGATGCGAACGATCTCCATTGATAAATTCTCAATGGCCTTAATGTCACGGCCTTTCAAACGGGATACATAATTTGGGTTGAGACAATTAATGACACGTTTGACTAATGTCCCCTCCCCTGATTGATCGAGCATTTGTGAACTGAATTCCCTTTTCACCAAGTGATTGACGGAGTGCTCGTTGTCTTGATTATCTGAAGGATTAAACTCCTTATAACGCTGCTTGGTTTATGTGTTTGAGCTAGTTAAGAGTGAGACAGAAATCCTGCCATCCTCGATTCCATCTTGTATGATATACTTAAGCCTGTAACAATTATCGATATCATTTCCTATGCCCCTATGGTCAATATGAATTGTCATCCCAAAATCGACTCACTTTTTATGGATCTGGGGTTGGACTGATAGGTTGGAGATGACCTAGAGAAGACAACTTGCTCAAGGCTACAACATAAGGTATGCCTAGATTTGTGAATGGCCTTGGAGGTTTGTCAGGCTTCTTCGATGAAGGCTTCATGAGGTTACCTTTGTTAATTTTGGTCCTTGGATAAGGAGGGTGTATGGTATGAGAAGAACTAGGGATAAACTAATCTTCTGTCTTCTTCATGAGAGGTTAGGTTGAGGAGCTGTATGAACACCCTCTCTTTTTCCCAGTGGTTGAGTATCAAGCTTCTTATCTATTTCAACAAGCTGTTTTTCGAATGTGACAAATTTATTTTCCATGTGGGAAAGTCGAATGCTTAGACCATCGATGGCTCCTTCTAGCTTGGAAACCATATTGTTAATTGTGAACCCCCGCTATAAACGTAACGTAAACAATTGAAATCGCAGCGGAAAATACGAGATTTTTAAAACTTTTTAATGTAGAAAGAGTTGAAACAAAGCGCGGGTTCAAAATACAAACAACCGGAAATAAATATACCAAAGTACAACTACAAAGAGTGTTTGGGGAAAAGATATCCCACGAATAAATAAAGTACGGCGGGTGAGTCTATTAAACTACAGGACTAGGTCCAAGGTGCAATACTCGCTAGCCCACACGTCTTCCAACCCCAGATAAGCTTCCACGAACCTGTTATTCATGTAAACATGAACGCCACAGTCAGTAGGGAGTAACTCAAGGTTCTCCCAGCCACATTACATCAAAATGAACGTAATTAAGCACTTTAAACATACAAGCATACATTATAGTCACGGCCAACTTAAGCATATGATAAGCTTGGTGAACTATAGCATGTGATAAGCATGTGAAATCACAAGGATCAAAGGCATATGAAACATTCATATATGATAATCCGACTAACCATTTCAAATGGCGTCGCAACTATAAACCAACATAGATGTCACACAACATGGATATCAATCCCGACAATCATATCCTAACTAAAGGCTTGCATCTCACCTTTAGTGTCCGATAGGATAAAGGCAAACATAACTTTACGGGTGTCCGACTCAGAGGTTACCTTTAAAACATGTCCAAGACACCACTCATAATCATACAAGTGTCCGGCTCAGAGGTTACCTTTAAAACATGTCCGAGACATAAAAAATCAAACAAGTATGAGATGAAACTAATGGAAAATGGCATATGCATCCATTCAAGACATAAAAAAAGCTCTCACTACTCTAGACATATACTTTCCCCTGGTAGAACGACTAGCTAGGTACGTCCTAGTCTACATCTGGCCAGACTCACGACATGCGGCAGTGCATACCGCACCCAGGACTCGATCACTAGACACGATGGTCGAGTACCCCAATCGCCAATGTAGCACAAAAGTGGCGGAAGTGACAAGAGATAAAGCACACTTGCCAGCGTGCAGCACAAGTGGCAAACCCGTACTTGCCAGTGCAACACAAGTAGGGCGAAGGCAAGTTAAGCAAGAATATAAGGCACCATGTCAATTTCATTCATTAGAAACATAAGGGACGAAGATATAGAAAAATGATAGCATATGATAACTCATATATGAACTATATATGACATTACATGTTAAAATAACATAAACATTTCATACTTACATCAATCATAAAGCATGCGAGTAGAATAGAAGAAAAGATAAGGGAGCAGGTACCCCCAGCCGGTCAGGGGATCGGCTGCCAGCCAACCTGGCACTTACCAAAATCTAAAATTTTCACATTACACACACTCAGTCGGCCGGTGGACCGGCAGCCGGGCCACCGGCTGGGACACAGGGCAATCGGTCAAAACCTAAACATTCTGGAACGTTCCCAGCCGGCTAGCGGACCGGCAGCCGGCCCACTGGCTGGGACACTAGCCAAGATAAAATTCAACACAAAACTTACAGTAACTCCCTGCCGGTCAAGGCTGACCGGCAGTCGGGTGTCGGTCACCCGACTGCGACAACACCCAAATACAAATTAAGGTAAGGTTCTGGAGTGCCCACAGCCTGCCAGTGGACCGACAGCCGGCCCACCGGCTGGGACACACCCAACTCAGGTTTTCACCAAAAAGAAGCAGAAAGTTCCCAGCCGGTCCACCGGCTGGGGATTCTTGTACACGGGTTTTATCTTGATAAACATATATCATGATTTTGACTTGTTTTCTAACATAGTCATGAGACGGAAAACACGTAAAATCAGTATACAAAGCCATTCACCATTCATTATACTCTAAATTCATGGCCAAGCTACCATACATAAATGAATTTGATGCAACCAACACAAAACATGTTAAAGATAGAAAATTTATCAACATTAAGCATAAGATTAATTCTTATAACCAAAATTCTCTTAAGACAACCATCAAAATTCATGTGTAAGGCAAGAATTGAACCAAGTTATGAAATGTAGCAACTTTTACATTCAAACATCAAACATAATATAACTAAACACAAATTTCGGAAGTAATGTCGAGTAACCTATCACCGTTACCTTTTGCTTCCTTAGTCTTCAAGAGAGCCTTCAATAATATGGCTACTTTCCTCCGGGTCTTCCAAA
Organism: Silene noctiflora; assembly: GCA_009801015.1. NCBI lineage: Eukaryota > Viridiplantae > Streptophyta > Magnoliopsida > Caryophyllales > Caryophyllaceae > Silene > Silene noctiflora. The sequence continues at coordinate 42,519 of VHZZ01000459.1, read as the reverse complement.
TCTTCACCTAAATACAAAATAAGTCTAGTTAATTGAAGAATTCACCCTCTACAAGAAGGTTAGGGTTTCAAAATTATTAAGAGAGGGGGGGGGGGGGGGGGGGGGAAGGTTGTCTTTCTTACTTAGGAAGAAGGAGAACGAAATAAGGAAGAGTTTGGCGCGAAAATCACTTAATTTGGTTAAGTATTGAAGGAGATATGGAGGTTTGAAGTTTGAGGAAAAATGGTGTGACAATGGAGGAAGTTTGTAAATAAGTTTGCTGAGAAAATATGATGAAGGAAGAAGGGTTTATGAGGGTTTGAGTGGAAAAAAGATATTATATGGGTCCATTAAGATGTCTAGGCCCAAAACAACTCCAATTGAGTCGGAAATGACTTAATATATGTCTTAAAGCTACTATACACTCAAGACGGACAATAATATTATACTTATGAATACTAAACTAAAAAATATATTTTTACCCAAAAATAACATTTAAATATAACTTTATTTAATTAAATTATAAAATTACTTTTAAGATCGTAAATGAAAATTGCGGGTGTTATATTAATGGTGGCTGAAAGCATGAGCATTCCGCCCTGGATATCATCGTCTTCAATCACATTGATTTCTTCGTTGTTATGAGGAGCGAGGAGATGAGAACAATCTTGGGATGATTCCTGGTCATGTTTAATGATGCTAGACCCAAGAGAGTCGATCTTCTTGGATTGCTTGACAGAAGGTGGCAATGGTAGCTTACCATTCTCGATCATATCTTGGATAACATGTTGTAAGCAAAAGCATTCCTCCGTATCATGTCCTCTACCTCGATGGTATTGGTAATACGAATTGCCCTTCCACCTAGGCAATATCTTATTTAGGGTCTAGGGTTGGACCGATTGAATGAAGTTTTCCCTGGGAAACCAGTTTTCGTAGAGGCATTTCATATACAGTTCCAAGGTTGGTGAATTTCCTAAGAGATCGTCCTGGCCTACTTGGTGGAGTCTCCAAGAGGTTGGCTCCCTTATCTTCATTGGCTCACTTAGATTGATGGGGTGTGTTAGGCTTAGATGATTCAGAGCTATGACTTGGCTTTGGGGTACAATAAGAGGGTAAAGATTTCATTATGGCCATTTGGTTTTCTATATCGACGACACGAGTGCTAAAGTTTTCGATAGTGGCCTGAAACTTCATGACGACAGAACTTAGTCCTTCGATGGCTGACAGGATGGTGGATAAACTTCCTTTTATATCTTCGTTGGAAATTGCAGGATTCCTATCGAGAAGAAAATGACACGCGTTACAACTCGATTTGGCATGGGATCACGCAAACTAAGGCAACGTAAAGAGGATACACGAAGGAACAAATATAAGGACAAAACACGATGACTGGACTTGATTGTGAGTTCTTGAAATGTAGTGAGTGACTTCTCGTGTTTGAACTCACGGTGTTTAACTTTGACTTTAACCTTAGACTCGAGTGTTGACTTTGACGGAGTGAACCTTATATTGCTGACCTTACTGACGGGTTTAGACATGGTTGAAGATGGTGCGACGCTAACACGTGTGCTTAAGACAGACTTGACTCGGGGTTTAGGTTGTGCGTACCCGACCGCGACATTTGGATAGGAATGACTTGGTGTGTTAGTATTGAGTGTGTGAGTCGAGAATGTTAAGATCCTAAATGACCTGGGATGGAGGGATCCAACATGATGGCGTAACGCCTTTGCACTTGACTCGAACTTGAAAGACCCAAAATATAAAGGAAGACGAGTTTATAACTTGTACGTATGGCAGGCTAAGAAATACGAAATGTAAAGTGAACAAAGTAAATAACAAGACAAACAGTTTTGTACGTGGAAAACTCTTAAATGGAAAAAAACCACAGGCACCAAGCCAAGAGAGGATTTCACTATGTTTATAGAGGAATTTAGTATAACCAGCACAATATTATCTTTTATGTTTTTCCCTAAGTATAGCTATAATATGACTAGAATTGTATTGTTGTATGCCGTCGTCCCTAGGAATGATGATAATAGCTTCCTTATATAGCTTGATTGAATGCTCCAATAATCAGCTCCATTATTGTGCAATATTCGCAATTAATGACGCCATTGATTGTCCTTCAATAAGCTTAATTGCTTGCTTAATTGCAAAATATTTGTGATATAATCTTCTCCATTAATACTCCTTATTTGGCATAATAACACTGAAAATATCCTTGTGGAATTATCTTAGACTTAGTCAAATATCGTCCTTATATTCGACTTATTTTCCTCTCCTCGGCCTGGCGCTTTCTTAGTCTGGCTTGATATTTTCATACCCCGAAAGTCAGGCCAGGGTAGAAAGTTACTCTGAAATGTCAGTGGATAATCTAGGCCTAACATAACCCGACGAAATTTTGACTAGGAAAAGACTTGGTTTGAATTTGACTCTTATCTAGCCCATTGAATCTACATATTTACATTTTTGAAAAGTTTTTTTTTGAAAATTTGAATTTTGAAAATGCAATTTTATGTTGCAAATGATTCGCCTTTTATCTTTTAAAAAGATTGTAAAAAAAAAAGATTTTATAGAAAATTTGACATTATTTGATTTACAAGTATGATTTTAAGACTCGTGATTGACTCGGAAAACACATAAAACATGTATACAAACAGGCATTATAACGGTATGCTGAGTGCAAGTAATGGGTTTTGGTTTATAAAGGTGGGTTGGCACATCAAGCTATCAAACCCTGGTCTGTGGAGAGCTCCACGCCAAACATGAGTAAAGTCGGTTCCTAGTTCCATTTCCTCGAGTAGTGAAAGCTCTTAATACAAACATGAGTAAGCATCGTGGTGTGGTTGACGTCAATCGCTATCCATCTACTAGGCTCAAATAAGAATTTGCACCATCGAGAAAGGATAATTGGTCGATTGGGTTTCGTTAAGACCCTAGGAAGGCTAGCTAAAACGACCTAAGAAGGTCGAGTAATGAAAACGAAGAACTGTCTTTTACAAACTATCCTTAACCTTGTTCAAGTTTCACCCTGGGTAACATTAGACTTGGTCTAGGGAGTCGCCAAACTGTTGACATGGGCAACCCGCGCCGCGCGCACCCGTACGTTGGAGAGTTTGAGGCGGCGACACGTATCCAACGGATCCTTGTGTTGCCAAAGCAGTTCATGGGCCGTTACCGATTTGTAAGGTGTGAAATCGGTGAATGGTTTGATCAAGCCTGCATTTGTGGAGTCGCCACCAATTTTTGTGGATAATTGGATCCGTTCAAATAC
>VHZZ01000457.1:103580-123392 GCA_009801015.1 Silene noctiflora | reverse complement strand
ATACGGTTTTGTTCATTTCTTATGTTGTTGTTTTGTGAAGTTAGTTTTATTAGGGTTTTCATTTGCGATGGTGTTGTTTTATTGTTGTTTTCATAGTTGTGGACATATAATGTTGGGTTATTTAACTGTTGATAGGAATTATGTTAGGATTTCGGTTTGGATTGACATTGAGGATCTCGACTATCAATTTATATATTTTGGTTCTGTTATCATTACTATGTTGGGTTTTGTGTTAAGATTTGTGGATATATTATTGGGATCTTTAACTGCTGTTAGGATTTAAGTTATGGTTTCTGGTTATTAATATTCTTATTGTTGTTTTTTTGTTAGTGGTCATTAAGTATAAGTAGTTAAGCCACCCATGATCTACCAATGAAAGTGTGTATGTGTTCAACTATTTAAATTGCATTAATGATGCTCATTGATGACACTTCCTTAATGGTTTGAGAGCTCTTTTAATTGTTATCTTACTCATTACTGTTATTTAATGGAGAGCATGATGTGCCTTCATTGTGTGTGTGTCTGTGTAGGAGGCTTTACTACTTGACACAACTCAATGATGAGGCCAAAATAGGCCTGAGAGTTGATGTTTTTCTGATGCTAATACATGAAGTCCTACCTTATGATCTTGTTAAGCCAAATAAACCTCAATGAAGGTCATGCATAGACAGAGGTTGGTCATATATTTTTGGAGTTCAATTGGGTATTTGGGTTGTGTTATTGGTAAAATGTTAAGTAGCTCCATGATGAATTAACCTTAATAGTTTGAGAGCACTTGGTATTTTGGCGGACTTGAATTGAGGAAGTATATGGTTAGGTTAATGGCCATTTAGTATGAGTAGTTAAGCCACCACATGGTCTACCAATGAATAGGTGTGTGCTGTACCATTTAAATTGTAGTTTAAATGCTCATTGATGACTGTTCCTTAATGGTTTGAGAGATGTGATCCTTTTGTTGCATTAGTCAGTACTGTTATTTAATGGACAACATGGTCTACCTTCATTATGTGTGTGTGTAGGAGGCTTTACTACTTTACACAACTCAATGATGAGGCCAAATAGGCCTGAGAGTTGTTGTCTTATTGCATTTTACTGAAATTTGAACTGCACTTTGCATTAATATGAACTGAACTGAACATTGAATAAAGTCATTTCATATTTTCACCTTACAATACATTACATTCCATTTAACTGAACAACTAAAGCATCAACATTGTATCCAAGTTCATTCATTAGGTACTCTAACCCTTCAGTTTTGCCTAATCCTTGCATATATTCAATACATTGTCTGACCAAATCTTCATTGACAAGTAAATTCCTTGGTAGCATACCAATTGCAACTAGATGACCTTTCCCCATATGAGGGAGTGAAAAATTATTATGACCTTTGCATTTCATTATTTCTACCATTACTGCCTGTAATGATAAGAATATGTTATTGAGTTTGCTTGGACTGTAATTCACAAATGCTTCTATAACTTCATTTACTAATTCATCCACTATCTTTGCTGCCTTCTTTGACTGTAATGACTGTAATGCCCTGAAATAACCAAGGTCATTACAGTTTAAGTCTGGTGAGTTAGGAGGCTGAAATACTAACTCAATATGAAATCCATCTGAGTTAGCTGCGGCCATAAATTCAGGATCACTATTCTTGATGTGAGGCCTGACATTGTCTTGTTGTATGTAAATATGCTTGCTTACACCTTCTGGCCATACACTCTTAATTGCTGGTATAACTTGATGGATTAGGCATTCCTTAATTACTTGTTTTATGATTGATTCAATTGGTTTTGTCTCTAATGTCCCCTTTGGACTATTTTTGCTTGCCCTCGCTTCTGGTACTTGACTTGTGAATGGAAACATGCCTATTTTGCCATCAAATATTAATTCCCCATCTGCTGAATATATTGGTCTGCTTACTGCACACATGAACATCACTTTTGTGATGTACCTCTTTGACTGACAGCTTCTATATGATAGCTCCTCCCCTTCCACAACATAAACTTTCTGATTGCCGTCTGTCATATAGAACCGCTTTTCATCCATGTGTATTGTGTTACTCATTTCATTGAATATGATTTCAGTGACTGGCTTGTTATTGAGATCAAAGAATTCTTCTAGTACTTGTTTAACAACTAATGACTTGAGTGAATATAGTAGTCTTTGATCCTTGTGTAAGTCACTGAGTTTAGGATGAAATGGGCTTGAATGAGGTTTAAGTAAACCTTCTTTCACCCACAAATGGACTGTCCCAACTGAAACTCCACTGTTTCACAATTGTATCTCTAAGAGATACATCGAGGGATTTGATATGCTCAATGTTTGGTAAGATCCTTTTCCTATTTTTGTTCCCTATTCTCCCACTTTTGACATCTAATTTATCACCTACTAATCTTGGTTTTTTGGCAAGTTTCCATATGTTGGAGATACTTCTATCATTGACATTAAACCTTGCAGCAACTTCTTTGATTGCACCATGAGAAAGATTGTCATCATTGGACTTTTGAAGCAAGTAAATGCCCCCACAAAATCAGAATTAATAAAGCATCCAAACTTTTGGTGGGGTTTTTGAATTATTGAAAAAATTGGTGGGAAATTTAGTGATTAATCTTATCAGTAATGCCCCCACAAAATCAGAATTAATAAAGCATCCAAATTTTTCCCATTTGTACCTTTATTACTTGTTTATTGCCGCTTTAATATTTGTGCATAAAATATTACTCCCTCCATTCAACTCCACTCTACCACTTTGCTTTTTCACGTTTGTCAACGCGTGTTTTACGCGCTAAATATCGTTAGCTATGTATTTGCAAAAATTATAAAAGTTAGATATTTTTATTGTACTCGTAAAGACGAATAAAACAAGACCCCACATGAATATATTTTCACGTATGTATTAAGAGGAAATTGAAATCGAATACTCACTTGTAAATAGTGTACAAAAATGAACGTGGTAGAGTAGAGTTAAATTAAATGGAAGAAGTATGGTAGAGTGGAGTTGAATGGAGGAACTAATAGTTTACAAAACAAAAGGAAAAAAGTCTCAAAAACCATCCCATTAACATAAGGGTTCGCTAAAGATAGCTCCTCAGTTTCCAGCATCACTTGAATACACTTGGACCTGCGTACACCAGTCCACTCCAAGATCGCCACTCGACGCTCGATCTGCGCATCCACCACTCGTCCACTTTCCCGACTCGCCCGATCCTACCCCACCCACAGGTTATTCATTAACATTTTTCGACAAGCATACATGAATTTTTTTCAGATTTCAATTTATATTGGTAATTTATTATCTAGGGTTTCCCTATCCGCTAATTGATTGTTCAATGTAGATCTATATTTAATATATCAGATTAAATTCTGCAACTAATACGTTATCATGGTTGATTTGATCATGTGATTGAGGGGAAACGCGGTCGTAGGAGTCTGTAGTGCGTATGTGTTATGCAGTGACTCAACAAAATGGATTAGCTTCAGATAGTTTGCTGTCAGCTGTGAAATTTTTTATAAACTATTTAAGTGTGTATGTATTATGCAACGAGTTAACAAAATGGATTACCTTGAGATATTTAAATTCAGTTGTGCAATTTTTATAAACCATAGTTGTCGTGAGATACTTCGATTGTCTATTTTTGTTATAACTTATAAACATAAAGTTAGGAGTGGACTGCTGAAATGTGAGCACTTCCAATCAGTGGACATAATCTGGGTCTCTTAGCTGATTTCTGCACTGAGCTTCTTCCACAGAGAAAACAGCCATCTAGGTCTCTGTCACATCTTAATTCTCAACACCCAACATGCTGTATAATGTTATAGTCAGATGAAGATGTCCTTAAGTAATTTTCGTCTGTTAGAATATATACCAGTGTGTCCAAGTTCTGAAATGAATGTATTAGTTTCTTTTGTTGATCCATTTGTGTTATCGGGGAGCTTTTGGGCTGACGTGTGGGTTATGAGCTTCCTAGCAGCTAGGTAGCACGGACACTCCTAACTAGCCGTCCCGTGTCGACACCGAGTCGGACACACGCGGATACGCCTAAATGTGTCGGATACCTTTAAACAAGGAATGAGATGTTGAAAGACCGAAATGGATTGATTATAAGATAGGTTTGAATGGGAAATGAGAATAAGCTATGGTCAAAGACAAATTATACCTTCAATTATTTCAATTTAATATTAAATACATTTACAAAAATAAAATGGTACGTTAATTTTAACTATAAAATATATATTTTATTAAATTTAAATAGCGTGTTCTGTGTTCTAAATTTCACGGGATGTCGTGTCACGTGTCCGTGTCCATGTCCGTTTTGGTGCTACCTAGCCTAACAGTTTGTTAGATTAATACGATTCGTCTCTTTTTAAGCATTGACAGGTCTCACATAACTTGTTGGTGCAGCACTGCGGCCAATAATAGTTTCTTTATCCTTGAAGTGTAGTTTTACAGTATATTCAGTAAATGTGTTTTACATTGATATTATTATTAGGCTTAAAAAAATCAGATTATATGAATTATGTGTGTGTTTGACCTTACTTTTCAAAGTGTTTTTGGACTTAAAAACACTTTTTGGCCAAACATATCATAAATTTAAAAGCTAATAGTAGATTCTCAAAAGCTCAAATACCAGGTTTTTGCCCATAAAAATAGAAGCAGCAAATTGATGTTTCTGTTTCTCGAAAACTACTTTTGAAAAATTAAACTTAAAAAATAGAAACTCATTTTAAGCAAACTAGGCCAATATATATGGCATAGGTTCAGTTGTATGAAATTTTATGACTTAATATGAAAAATTCACGTCTTAGTTGTTGAATTGTTAAATGGTACATTTGTATCCGTTTGTACCTTTTGTGCTACGATTTTTTGTTCTTGCGTACATGCACTATATTTTATGGATAATGTCTTAACTTCTTACGAAACGATACATTTGTAGATTTCCAAATTTCTTATTTTATTGAGTTATTTCATGAGAATAATCCATCATATTCCTCTTCTTCTCATATTAATCTATCCTCGTGTTTAACTGTGAATAATCTCATTTTTGACGTCATATAACTTATAATAGACTCGGGCCATTATTTACCTCTCTTATGACCGGTTTCTCAAAAGGTAACCTTTTTTTTTTTTTTTTTAAATTATTCCTAATTTTTATACTTTCTTCCCTTTTATCAACCCCACCCTATTACTCTCCTTTCTGTGTCAAACTTAAAATCACCAACCGAGAATCACCACCATCACTCACCTTCCTCATCGTCTTCACTTACCGAACCAACTTACCAAACCAAACATCATCGTTCCCCCAATATATTATCACAATCCTCCGATCAAACCATCGTCCGGTTCCATCCTCTTTCTTCTCAATCACCGCGTTCAATTCAGTATTATTCTCCTTAAACAAACCCTAATTTACTACTCAATTATTGATCACAAACCAATACATGATCAACACCGGTACATGATCTCCAAAATAGTAGGTTTTCTGGGTTTTTGCTTCAATTTGAGAGTGTAGCGTTTGATTGATTTTTGTGTTTTGATTAATATTGAAGTTAGTTTAGGGCAAGTTACATATTCGGGAAGAAGAACAATTTGGGATTTTTGGGTTTTGTGTTTATTTTTAATTTGAGGTCAGTTACAATTGGTTTGGGATTTCAAATCAATGATTTATAATTTGTACTTTCAGTTATGCATATCCTTCCGTCTCTCTCCCCAACTTCCAAGTTCATGGGTTGATGACTTGATTCAAAGGGAATAACTTTCATATTGAATTGGACATCTAACCGAATTTAATTAAACTTTGTTTGTTATACAGGTGGTGTAGAACATATCTGCTTGTTTCTTGACTATGGAGGATGCACAGGAAAATCAAAGTCATTTGCTTGGTGAGTAGCTCCACCCTTTTAAGAGATACAAAGTTTGATTGTCAACAAATTTGCTTTTAGTTTTAAGAGAAATAGTTTAAATGGATCGTTCCGTCGTGTTTGGGGTCAGGTCATTTCAGGTCAGGTTGGGTTGTTTCGTGTTTTTCGAGTGCTCTTTATTGTATGCTATTCTCGGGCATTTCACTTTGGATAGTGGTGGATTGGTGGTTGCTGAAAAAAAAAGATGATCAAGTCATAACTTGTGTAGACTTATTTGCTTTGCATCGCCACTTGGACTTGTAGGGTACAATTTGATGGATATTGCTGGCTTGTGGAGTGTTTAAATGCTTATTTTGAATGTGAACGTAATTGATTGATATTATCTTTGCCGTAGATCATGAGTTCTGTTTCACTTTGGGGAATTGTTTTACTATTTTGACAACTGTTCTTAAAATCACAATTTTTTTTGGGTGTGCTTCAGTTTCTTGTTTTGTTTTCTCATTAATTCTGTGTGAAGAAGCTGCATGATGTATATTTGAATTCAGTAGTGCGTTTACTGTCTAAGCTGCATCTTCTGTAGGTGAAGGTGGAGAAAGTGAGATTGTAACAGAAGAAGCTTCATATATTACTGGAGAACCAATTCAAGATAGCGATGCCCCTCCAAAAGTGGACTCTGAAGTTGAGGTGCTCCCCCAGAAAGTAACCAAGCAAATTATCAAGGAAGGTCATGGAGAGAAACCTTCCAAATACTCAACATGCTTCGGTGAGCAACATTCCCCACAGCCTATTTTTGTTCTTGAGACTTGTTATCTATGTTACCAAGACTCATTTATTTAGTATCTGAAATGGGAGACTCGGGCTAATTTGTATGAAATTCCATTTTTTTGGGCTCAAAATAAAGCGCTCAAGTGTTATGTTATTCTCACTCTTCATATTACATCGTGTGCCTGTGTCTCGGACACACTCGACTCTCCAACATGGATATGACACTTGGCACTTCATTTTAGACCAAAAATGTGAGAAATTTTCATGCAATGGCCAAGTCTACACCTGGACACGCACCTGTGATGGGTACCACTAACCGACTTGAAGTAACTTATCTCAAGTGCCATACACTCATACCCATGTCCGAATGTCGGACTTGGCTACTTAAAGGTCATATGAACATTGCCCGAGTAAAAAAAAAAAAAAAAGAATTTTCACATTCAATAGGACTTTCTCACATCATATTCTGATTGTGGAAGTGAATTTTTTTAATTCTTCTGAAAGTGCACTATAAGGCATGGACCGAGAGCACACTACACAAGTTTGAAGACACATGGCAGGAGCAGCGTCCAGCTGAGCTTATTTTGGGCAAAGGTATTTTCCTTCTGGAAATGTTTAAACCTTCTCTTTTCTTTTGGCGAAAGTATTTTTTGTTAAGTGATGTACCAATTTTATGTTGTTTTAGTCTCTTTCTCAGAATGTAGCTGTTGAGAAGGTCAAAACAGTACTTACAGGATGGTAGAGTATTAGCAATAGTCTCTGTTTTATTGGACCTCAATCAAGTTGACCTGAGAGAGTCAGAGTACCCATGGCATATGAGTGCATGAGATGTTATTTGTAAAACCGCTTTGCAGGAGATTATCATTTAAGTAATCTAGTACCCCAGTGCCTCAAGCAAGGGCTTAGCTTCAAGCGATGCTGTTATGTGCGCACATTGGGTTTATCATCTCTTTTATATTATAAACAAGTGAATGAATGGTTAATGCAAACACCTGCGAAACCATAATTAAATTATTAGTCTTTTTCTTTCCAAGGAAGATAGTGAAAACTATCCTTTTGGTTTTATTTATTGAGTCAAAATTGTTCTATAATGGGTTTTTTGTGCAGTGTATTCTCTGATCGAAGCTGAGTGCTGAAACTCTTATTTTAATTCCAGAGAAAAAACAGATGGAAGGCTTAGCAATTGGTGTTTCCTGCATGAGATCTGGGGAGCGTGCACTGCTACATGTTGGCTGGGAATTAGGCTATGGGGAAGAAGGAAACTTCTCTTTCCCAAATGTTCCACCCAAGGCAGATATTGTATATGAAGTTGAACTCATTGGTTTCGATGAAACCCGAGAGGTGTGCTCCCTTCCAACATTATCTGTTACTTGTGACTTGTTCATATCTTTCTTCCTCCAATCCTTTTTTATTTCCGTTTTTCAGCAATTAGATTGCCGACCCCAGAGATGGTTATTTAATTGTTTCTCTTGGGAAACAATAATTTATCTGGGAATCCGTGTGTAGGGTAAAGCGCGTAGTGAAATGACAGTTGAGGAACGGATCAGTACGGCAGATCGCAGAAGGATGGATGGCAATGCTTTATTCAAGGAAGACAAATTGGCAGAGGCAATACAGCAGTATGAGATGGTTAGTTTCCCTGCCTTCATTTCTCATTTTTTTACTTTCAATTTTGCGCAATGCCGTGTAATTTAGACTTGGTTCAGATTTCAAAGTATCTTACACAATTTGTATCCCGCTGTCAAACTCAGCTATTTTATGAAAAATAGTTTTGGGTTTGAATGATGCAACCTAGTATCATACAAAGTCTGAATACTGGACATGGATATGGGAGATACGATGAAGAGTCGAAGTAAAAATGGCTTCATATCAAGTCTCAGCCTATATGTATCTCTTCCAATTTTGTAGGCTATAGGATACATGGGAGATGACTTCATGTTCCAGCTTTTCGGAAAGTATCGGGATATGGCTTTGGCAGTCAAAAACCCATGTCATCTCAACATGGCTGCGTGTTTCATATATCTTCCAATTTTGTAGGCTATAGCATACATGGGAGATGACTTCATGTTCCAGCTTTTCGGAAAGTATCGGGATATGGCTTTGGCAGTCAAAAACCCATGTCATCTCAACATGGCCGCATGTTTCATAAAGCTCAAACAATATGACAGTGCCATCATGCAGTGCAGTACGGTATGTATTTTCTTATCAGACATTGAAGGTGACTTTGTTCATATAAGTTCATAACATTAGTCAGAGAGAAGCAAGCAAAAACATTGCTGGACATTAAAGCTTTCTACAAAGGTCCATATATAAGGTTGTAGAGGAGAGAGAAATGGCTTTTTTTTTTTTTTTAAGTGAGAGCTTCCACAACAAGAATACTATTAGATCCGCAGTTTTTTGCTCCCAACAAAACAACTTTGCTTTGCAGTAGTTAAAACATCAATTAAAAGTTCCAAAAATTATACCGATGTTTGTATTTTATTTTCCACTACAAGTTGACATAATTATTATTAAGATTTAGAAATATTTTTTACTATTACGAGAGGAGTTTATGTGGTGACAGGTGAGTTGCTCATGGTTAAACGAGTGTTTTAGGTAAAGGTGAGTTGAAAAAGGTTGTGGTGGAGGAGTAAGAATGATAGAAGAGTAATGAAGAATTGGAATGGTTCACCATTGAGGGTGGTCTTAGTGACCGACAAAAGCTTCGATTTCCATAGCGGGCCAAAGTTTCACTTCACTATTAATATGATGAAAAAAAAAACCCTAAATTTTTATGCTTCATCTTGCACCATAAGTTGCGTTTTACAATCCAATTGTATTACCAGTCATATGGAACCCACCCTCTTTGTAAGTTTAACTCATGCCTCTCAAGGTAGTAAGGCAACGTACCCATGGGCCATGGCCTACTGGCCCCAGTACCCACCGACAAACTGAAGCCTCGTTGAGGCAGTGGTTGTAATGTTGAAGTTTGGCAAAATATATGGAAGTTCACATGTATATGCCCACTGGTTGATTTGATGTTAGGTCCTGGCTGAGGAGGAGAACAATGTTAAAGCATTATATAGACGAGGAAAAGCAAAAGCAGAACTCGGCCAAATAGATCCAGCAAGAGAAGACCTTCTTAAAGCTCGTAAGTACGCTCCTGATGATAAAGCAATTGTTAAGGAGTTGCGATTGCTAGCTGAGCAAGACAAGGCCATCTATCAGAAGCAAAAGGAGATGTACAAGGGAATACTGGGACCGAGACCTGAACCCAAACCCGAGAGAAGTAACTGGTTAATTCTCTTTTGGCAGTGGTTTATTTCTTTATTTTATCGGGTTTTCAAGAGGGGATCCGTGAAATCCGACTGAGTATAGTCTGATTGTCTGATCATGACGAACCTGAAATATTCTGAACAGTCTGTTTTATTCCTTGTTGTTCCATAGTACTTGTTCACTCATTTTTGTACAACTTTGTTTTTGGTGAACAATGATTCTGGTAGCGATGTACTTCCTCCATGTTAGACTTGTACAATGATTCTCGTCTCCTTGTAATTTTGAGTAACTTTTTTTTTTCTTTTTTTTAAATTCTGAGATACTAGTATAAAAATAAATTAAAAGTTACTTTTTGATTTTGTGTCAAATTAAGGTCTTAGGGATATAAATAATTTTAATATCCATTGAATTAAAATAAAATTCCAACTAAAACTGTAATCTCTAATTAAAAAAAAATTATCTACTTTCTCTCGCAATCAAACTAGGTATGAAAGAAGAATATTGTTACAATCCATCAACAAAAAGACCAAAAATTCAATTCGGAATATTCTCTTTTAATTGCTGAACATTATTTTGAAAAACTATTCTATAATTTAGAAGGGATAATAACCTTTGTATTAGTATCATTTGTTGTGTTTATTTGCAAATTCCAAGTATTTTGGAGCCACGCAGCTCCAGTTCCTACCCTGCCACTCACGCGGCACATTTCGCACCGTGTTGTATTTTTGTATTAAAAATCCGAGTTTAATCCAGTTCCTACCCTGCCACTCACGCGGCACATTTCGCACCGTGTTGTATTTTTGTATTAAAAATCCGAGTTTAATCGCATTTACACGAGGTTCATGCTCGATTGACCTGTGAATAAGGAACACTAAAAAATGCCGGATTACTGAAAGAACGAACCGTATATAGGTATTTTGGTAGTGGCAAACTGAGGGCCAACACCCATGCCCCACCTAGCTCAGGACCCCAAGAAGTTGGAAGATTAACTCCCGAGTAAAATACAACAATAGGTCTCACTTGCGACGGATATATAACTGGAGAATGAAGACAAAGCCAATACATGTGGCAAAAATTAATATACCACCAATCAAAACTCTTACACAGCACTTGTAAACCTCATGCTTTGTACACTTATCCCGTTCACCCACAAAAAAATTGGCCTATATAAAAAGAATTAGGACTCCGTAGATGCTACGGAGAAGGCCGCAGCATCTTGTTAGGCTCTTCATGTATACAGAAATCGAAAATAAAGGTGACAAAATTGAAATACTTAATAGACTAATATTTAAAATGAAGAAAAAGGGTAAAAACATGGCTTTCATGTCAAAAGAGACTCCAACCAATCTGACGAAAATTCGTAAGCCACAAACGTAACAGCACCAGCAGGTGCAGCTTTGATAATTGATGGTACAATGCCTTTGTAAAGACCGCCCCATCCCTCTGCTTTAAGGATCCGTACAAACGCGTCATACATATTCTTGTATGCGCCTTCTTCTACGCTCGCTCCGTAGCGTGTATGTCTCCGTAATCCTTCAACCTAGAAACAATATAAAAATATATTCCTTAAAAAGGAAGATAAAGGTGGCGAAAATCGATTTTGCATAACTAAAATCAGCCAGGCTGCCTGTACCGACTACCGATAGCCTAGACAAATATTCTGGAATTGACAATTACTGAAACTAAATTATTCACAACTGCCCCAATTTTATTTTATTTTCTTGATCCAAAATGTTCTACAACCCAAAATCTAATGAAGTACGACGATCGACAAGAGGGATAAACAGAATACAAGGGTAGGGGTGAGTAAGGAATGACTGTAGGAACAAGGAAATTTGATGAATAAATCAGTAAACCTGAAATAAAATTTGAAAGATGGATGGATACGATATCAGAGCCTAAAGAGACATTTGATAACAATAATGGGAAAACCAAGTGTGCAGTTTACCGGATCCTTCGCGTAGAGGATTCATGTATAGATCATTTCTGTATCAGGTCATTTCTAGTTCAACTGTTCGGGGTTAATCAGGCGTTTCAGGTTTGTGTTTGTTAAGATGGTTATTTTCTGTGCAAATAAATTTACATGTAATTTCATAGGTCATTTTAAGTCTGATGGTACGGATCCGCAGATTCAAATTCGGGTGATTCCGAAACAGTTTTGCCATATCTACTCTCAACCATCCCGACAAGATTATTATTTGTGTTGCTCTCACGTCAAGAGAGCTGCATAAGTATAGAACAGTTCAAATAACGAAAAATACCGATAGATCACTAAATATTACGGAGCATTGAATAATATCTCATATCTACTGCCAGTAAGAACCCCTTTTCTAAATTCGAGGCAGAAATAAGTGAACTCGACAATCAGGACACAAGATAAATCTACACAATGCAACTGCTCCTAAAAGAGAAATGTTAGCTTTACAATGGAACATGTTTGGTAGATCAACTTTCGACTAGGAATTAGCCTTTCCTAAATCAGTATTCAGTTGCATATATCATATATGACCCTAAAGTGAACTCGACAATCAGGACACAAGATAAATCTACACAATGCAACTGCTCCTAAAAGAGAAATGTTAGCTTTACAATGGAACATGTTTGGCAGATCAACTTTCGACTAGGAATTAGCCTTTCCTAAATCAGTATTCAGTTGCATATATCATATATGACCCTAAAGTGCAGAGGAGGTGGAACCAATTATTTTCTGCTTTTTTAAGTCTCTCGTGACAAGAAGTTAATTAAAGACGAAGCCTATTAACTTAAAAAAAGTTATGGAGTTGTACCTGAAACCTCTTCTTGATGACATCCATTGGATGACAGACAGCTTTAGCACAAGTACCAGCTGCTAACCCACAAAGGAAAAGCTGGAAGCTTGAAAGACTCCCATCAGGGCTAATGTTTCCCCCACCAGGTCTGGATTTGTTCCAAGCCTGAAAGAACACACAATCCATATAACCTCAATGCAGAATAAAAATAGACAAAGTAAAAAATTCCATGGGCACTTTAACTCAAACTTCAGATCAAGGTTAACCATGTGGAACAATGTTACCTCTTCCGTGTTCTATTTGGTTCAGGGAACAGGTTAGAATTGAATAACACTACTCGATTCAAATATAAAGAATGTTGGCAGAAGATTAGATCGGTCAACTGGATTCCTAATCATGCATCAATGATGTGGAGTAATTTTCAGTAGACCATAACAACAGACCATATAACTCAACATGTTTAGTTTTCTAAATAAACCGCAATAGTTTATCTATGCTCCTCGCTGGACTATTCACTATTGTACTTCATTCTTTATGATTCACTTCATTTTCATTTTCAGGTCAGCAGAATCAATTCACTACATTTCCTTTGTTGGTATAAATTGATTATAAAAAGAAAACACTCTCAAAAGATTGTGTTGCAAACTTACATTCTCCATCAACCTGATACTCAGATGAATGGAGTACAACTTTGACAGCAATTAAAGTGATTACCACCAACTTACCATGCGGTAATAGCAAAGTTTCCAGCTCAAATATGTTCTCATTGGTTGGAAATTGCCCGCAGCTAGTTATAAAACTACTACTGATCCAACAAGCACATATTCAATATATCAAAGGTACGAACAACACACAAGTGCATGGCAAGAAATACAAAGGGAGAAACTACAAATGTATGGCAGCAGATTCATCACATAATGGTAAATACAAAATGCATAAACCTAAATAACTAAATAAAATATCCCATATAAAAACATAATGTTGATGGTTAAAACTTTAAAGGTACAATCAAAGTTCCCAAATATAGAGAGGAGTAAATAGAACATACCATGGTCTGACGCTTAAATGTGTCATACGTGCCGAACTGAAGGCCAGCATATGGAATGATTTCAATCAGTGTAGGTGATAACCCCGCATAGAGTCCTCGTAAACCACGTGCATTG
Organism: Silene noctiflora; assembly: GCA_009801015.1. Classification (NCBI taxonomy): domain Eukaryota; kingdom Viridiplantae; phylum Streptophyta; class Magnoliopsida; order Caryophyllales; family Caryophyllaceae; genus Silene; species Silene noctiflora. Next base: position 109,579 of record VHZZ01000457.1, on the reverse strand, counting down.
AAGATACCAACAAACGCAGACCGCATGTTTGGATATACCTAAATAACAATAATGAGCGTAGATTATTGATCCTGGCAATAAGCTAAATTTGACTAAATACGTTTGCAGGAAGGAAAAACAAAAGTCACTTCTATAGTGGTCTAAAAAAAGTTTTAAGAGCTGCAGAATGTAAGGAAAACAGTTGAGACTTCATGTCTTATCTAAAAGCATCATTTCCCATGTCTGGAATTTTATTTCAAACTAACCCACATACACAAACATAGGAGTGGAAAACAAAATTCATTTTATTTTCGAGCCTCATTTAGCTTTAGACGTTTTTCGGTGAATAACAGTAGACTCTGAACGAATAACAAACAGTAAGCAAAGCTATTTATAAACATGTAGCCCAAAAGAGTTCTCTAATAATGCACGTAGAAGAATCAAGGCTGTTCAAATATGCTTGACATTTACATCAACAACTATACCTTTGGCTCACCCTGTGATGCTAATATAGTGCGTACAAGATCAAATGGATAAGACCCGACAGTGGCTGCACATCCAGCCAGGGCACCACTGACGTAGGACAAGTACGGACTTAAATGAATGTGGTCAGCTGCAAATGAAAAGACGACAGTCAGACAACGGGATATAGAAGAATGGGCATTGTACAAATGCGATCAGCTTCTTCCTTCATTCATAACACATACGTAAACCGAAGACCTACATTAAGTCGTCAACAGAGCCATACTTGCAAAAGAATTCGGGGTGGGATACAAAAAAGTGATGAACCATCATCAAAGAATAAAGAATGCAGAAATAGGTTGATAAAAAGAGACAAGGGAAAGAAAGAAGAAAGAGACAAATGAAAGAATACAAAACAGGTGGTCAAATCCATGTTGCCAACAGATGCTTCGACGTGGATTCACATAGTACCACTCAAATGCATATAGAATCAGTATTCAGTATCACATTCACACACATTGTAAGTGGACTACAAGCTAATGAACTTATCATTGTCTACTTAATTCATTATGAAGATGATGGAGCAGCTTCTCTTTGGTAATAGACATAAGGAAATAAAAGAATCAAAAATCAAATCCCACGATGACTGGTTTGATGAACAAGTGTAAAATAAAACACAAATCAGTAAAGTGGACCAATATACAAAAAAATGACCCAATAACAACATTCTGACTACTGAAAACTAGGAACCCTTTGACTGATAGTTAAATTACACTCTCTTTGTGAGCGTTTGGCAAAATTATTAAATTTCTTTCACCCGAAAGTGTTCAACGAGTTCTCAGAGCAGCCAATCCTGTTCCAGAACCCCAACGCTGCTCACATGGAGATTTCAGAAGATATTCTAACCAACCACATCTGAAAGATTCCCACGCACATTATCTACTCAGCCAATAATACCTCCAAACACCTAGAGCAGCATGCACGTCGCTTCACCAGAATGCCACAATGGCACACATCACCACACACCTCACTTCCCACCATTCAAACTTCAACAGTTATTGACAACGTATACACCTCAAGCACCAAGGCAGCCTTTCAGGAAACGGCTAATTATCGGTCTAAGCTAGGTGAACTAAACCGCGAGAAGTTGCCAATGATGACAAACTTACCATACTTATCCCCAATAGTCCACCAACACGATACCACTATGAAAACAAGAGAGATAGACAGTCATACAAACAACAATAACCCTCTGTATATATCACTGACTATACTGATAAAAAATTTGACCCTTTTATATTCAGTGACTTACAACCAAATGGTCTGCATTAGCTACCCAAAAAACAAAGAGGTTAGGAAAGTCTTTCCCTCTCGTGACCTTCAAAAGTTAGGAAAAAAAAAGAGGCCAAGCGGCTGATTAGAATAACAGAGTGAGGTGGAGAGGTTACAGCCTTCCTTACCGAGACAAGCTAAACACTAAGGAAAGTTAGACGAAAGTCTTTCCCTCTCATGACCTTCAAAAGTTAGGAAACTAAGGTTCCAACTTTTGAATTTTTGATCCTGTCCTTGTCTCCAGACTTCTACTCAAACCGACAACATTAGATCTGATGTACTGAAAAAACAAATCAGCGGACATAGTGTGTTGCCACTGAAGCTAATTATCAACTTATTTCTTATTTCAGCAATTTAGTCAATCTATCTATAACATTAATGTAGCACAATGCTTAAAATAATTTCATGAGAAGATGTAACAAACCTGCCTTGGAAGAACCAGACATGTACGTTTTGATCTTATGCAAGACAGTGAATTGAATGGATGTATATGGCATAACCATGAGAAGAGCTGGGACATTCCCACGCCAAAATCCCTGAAATCAAACACAAGATCTCTAAGTTGAGACACATGAAGACAAAACAAGGAATACCCATAGGACGTGGTCAAAGTGAAGCAATCACAACACTTGCAACTATCATGAAAATAATCAGTTCGCACAACTTCAATTAAGAAGCAATCAGCGTAAAGTTTTGAACTTCAAATGTACTAATTAACTAGAAATCTTTGGACAGAGTGAGTAGAAACAAAAAGAGGGGAGGGTGTAAAACAATCATACAATTAAATTCACAACAAATACGTGCTGGTCTTGGCTATCTTAAACCAGCTATTTATCAAACCCCCTCAAATTTCTATTTCAAAACAAGGCGAACTGTAAAGAGGATGAGCTATAAAAGAACATCTAATTATGTTGTTGTTTAAGCAATAATATGACTTCTTAAGTAAATGCAGTCAAACAACAAGATAAAGGATCATGCAGATACCGGTAGACCTTCTTCTCTAAAGATATCTTTGGTAGCTTGTAGCATCCCAGTGTATTTGGATGATGCATAGAGATTTTTGCGGAGTAAAGCCCATGAAGTTGTCGGTTCGAGTTGAACCTGTCAAGATTTAACAGCAAGTCAGAACACATTATCAAATCGAGAAGGGCACAATAATGGACGTCAATTAAACACTATATTGAATGTCTTTTTAATGAATATATTAGTGTACAACATACACGCGAGTATGTCCTCAAAAAAAAAGCAGTAAATTAAATTTCTTTTTTCCTGCCATCACATCAAAAGACCTACACGAAGGTACTAGATTTAGTTTCTTTTTCTTTTTTCCTATAAAGAGCCAGTAAAGCATTATTAGTAAAACCATAGAATGTTTAGTTCCCTCTGAGAGGTGCAAATATAGTCAATGGTCTCGTGCATACGCCGTATCATATTTGCAAGAACTCCATGTACATAATATATAATACGAGAAAGAACATGAAAGTTATCACCACAGTCTGAGTAAGAAAGTGAATAGATGAGGCTTCATGAGTCCCTCTTGACAACAGACATTCAGAGAGCATTCACATAATTGACAACAATGAGTCACTCATATAGGAACAAGATATAATTCTTCCTTCACTGGAAGGATAATCAATGGAGAAGATAAGTAGCTGAGGAAAACCTTCACAAGAAAACCAATGTCTGAAACGGATATATGATCATGACATCGAGAGTGTAATTAAATGGGTATACCGGACAACTGAAACTGAAGCTAATAGTTCATCATATGGATGTTTTAGTCAGGCTTAATTGCTTAAATGAGTATCACTAATGACAATAGCCGGTCTTCAAATAAATCAATACACATTACCAACAAGAGAAATGTAGAGAAATGTAATTTCTTTTCAGAACATTTTTTTGTCATAGCACTAATACAATAATACCATTGTGCTAGAAAGGAAAGAAAACTTAGATTTTACATGTAGATGGTTATACAAATTACAAACTACCTGAAATCGAATCTTGATGACATCTAAAGGAGAAGTGACTGTCCGAGAAATGGCACCAGAGATTGCTCCGGCTGACGAATCAATTAATGCTCGTTTCAATTGACTAGATTCTTCCATTACCGCAACAAAGCTAAACCTCAATTATGACTAATTGGTGGAAAAAGCGAGCAACCCATCTGTTACACAATACTCAATTATCAAATTCTACTATCACCGCAGGATGGCAGCCAGTAAGTCCTTAGCTTTTATAGAGCGTAAATGACAAATAATTGTGGCAGGTACAACTTTAGCATAATGCCATAAACTCCACTAGTGTATACTCATAACAGCAGGCTGAGTGAAAATTAATCACTATAAAGGGGAACAGGATGGCAATTACGTCGATCAATAATTAAAGAGAACCAGTTTCCAACCATCATATACAGTAAATGGCAACTCATTTCTTGGAAATCTTGAATGGATTTCTCTTAGTTTGACATGGGAATCAATGGGAAAAACCCATCATATACAGTCAAGAAAGAGAACCAGTTTCCAACCATCAACAAAAAGATTAGACACAGACCTAAACAAAATAAAATGACCACAATATAATCAAACATAGAGCACCAACCACAAACAAACACAAGATAAGAAAGGTTTCCAAGTTCCAACAGCTAAACCCCCAGCACAATAAGAAAGCAGCTTAAACCTTTTTGGATACAAAAAGAGGAAAGACGGCAACGGGAGGGGCTTGAAGGGACGGAAAGCAGGGGGAGCGGATTAATCTCATTTTCCCTCTCGTCTATGTCCCTTCAACTCCATTTTTTGACGAAACATAGGAAATTGTTCCCCTCCCTTCCTCTCCCAAACAACGAGCGAGAGTCAGACACTCAAATGGCCTAATATAAGGGTTTCTTTCACATACATAATAACTCTCCAGTACATACAGGCAGCTCAACACACTTCATAGTTCATACAACCTCACCCACAGGCCACAACAATAGTAACTACCAACACCAACACCACCACCACCACAACAACAACAACAACAACAACAACAACAACCCATTATGGATCCCAAGGCCGCCGCTACAATAACTCAAATTGAAGAACTATCTATGAATGAGATACAAGATATGAGGATTGATAAAATACCCACCATTGAATTTTCTAAAACCCTTTTATCTCTTTACTCTTTTAAAGTCTACCCCTTTGTTCAAAGTTTACACCTTTATACATACATTAGTCTACCCAAGTTTGGTACAAATATTCCAAAATAAATAATCTTTCCTTTTCTACCTCCAGTCAAAAGATTTGATTTCACTGTAATCAATCAAATAATTACCCTTTTAATTACTCACCTTAATAATTTCGAAGAATTATCCTCATTTCTCCTAATTAATTCAATCCAATATCTTTTCATATTTTCTCTTCTATAAGAATTTCAAGACTTACCCATTATTAGTTTTCCACAAACTTAAAAACCCATGAATTTTCTTCATGTCTACAATCCAAGACTTTGTTAATTATCTGCCTTGAGTTAAGACGGTCTTAAATAAGAATTGGCGTATACCAAAATATACACATGTTGAATACTAAATTCAAATACCCAAAATTTTACCATTAACAAAGCAAAACAAATTGACCCAAATTCAGCATTCAAACAATAAAATAGTTACTGTAATAAAAAAGAATAAGAGAAAGATACCTGGAATTAGAGAAAAAGAATGGAGAAATAAAGATGTAAAATTGACAGCATAATAACAAATTAAAATGAATAGTTATAGAATAGAATAGTAGTAATGTATAATCTTTGTGGAATATGTATGTGTGTGTATATGTATGTGTATATAGAAATTAAAGTTGAGCGGTGGGAGAAGAGAGGAGGAAAAAGAGGGAAGGAAGAAGTGAGTGGGAGGAGAGGAAAGACGAGTTTTTATGGGTTTTGATTTGATTAAGCCGACTTGTAAATTTCACATTAACAACGTCTACTTAAGATGCCATAACTCTACCGTTACCCACCTAATTTTCAAGTTTACCCTAGTCTTTCGGTTTTTAAGTAAACGGGTTAATCGGATTGGATTGGATTGGATTGGATTGAATTTGGATCAGGTCAGTTTGGCTTGAGTTAATTTCGGGTATGTAACAGTTTGAGTTAGGTTAAGGCTTTGTTCTTTTGGACTGAAACGGATCTGATCTGAACTGAACTGAACTTATAGGATCTGAACTGATCTGAACTGAACTTATAGGATCTGA
>VHZZ01000457.1:64398-89857 GCA_009801015.1 Silene noctiflora | reverse complement strand
GATATCTCTTACATGAATCTTACACGTGTCCTCTTCGGAATGGATCCAAGGAAGATATTTATAGAAGTCTAAATGTACATTTTTGTATGAGGTGGTAAGCACTTGAACCAGTGCGACCCACAAGTTGCACGCGGGTTAGGTTGGCTAAGCGTGCCCCATGAATAATATTATTAAATATAATAATAATAATAATAATAATAATAATAGTAGTAGTAGTAATAATAATAATAAATAATAATAATAATAATTATTATTATTATTTTTTATTTTTTATTTTTTATTATTATTATTAATAATATTATTATTATTATTATTATTATTATTATTATTATAAGGGGGGCTTTCCTGGCTCCCTTTGTAGATGGGTAGTAGGATCTTGTATGATCTTTATTTAATCAANTTATTATTATTATTATTATAAGGGGGGCTTTCCTGGCTCCCTTTGTAGATGGGTAGTAGGATCTTGTATGATCTTTATTTAATCAATAAGAGATCCTCTTACTTTTCTAATAATAATAATAATAATAATAATAATAATAATAATATTAACAATAATATATTAATAATAATAACAATAGTAAATAAATTAATATTATAATAATAATAATAATAATAATAATAATATCTCACATCAAATTTTTTTGATATAAATATCTCACATCAAATATCGGGATTCTAAAAATTAATTATGTCATTTATATTTATATACCTTTGATTCAATAAATTAATATTGGGATTCTAAATTACTCCTATTAGTCTAAAAATTAAACAAAATTAAAAAGGTAACGCCCCAATATTTTATAATTATTTTGGAAAAGTAATGCAATTCTAAAACTATTTTAAAAGATATGATTGCTTCAAACTAATCGTCTTTTAGGTTTTTATGTATACTAGGAAGAAAAAAACAATCTAACTGTTTAACTCAACATTTGTAAGGTCTTAGGCTTTCTTTGGCAACGCATTTCAGGTAGTTGATTTGATCAAAGTAGTTTATTTGACCAAAATTTTAGGTACCTTATTTTTTTTGTAAGCGTTTGACAAGTAGCTTGTTTAACCAAATAAATTACCTGAAATGAAATGTTATCTAGAGTAACATTTGAGATTTCAGGTACTTGATTTGATTTGATTTGATTTGATTTTTTCTTTTTACTCCTTAAATCAATAAATTTATACTAGTAAATAATTATCATATCCTTTTACGTCATTTCATCAAAATCAGTTACATTTTCAGTTAGTTTGCCAAACATTTTTTTTTACATAATCAGCTACCTTATGAGTTCTTAATTTTCAGCTACCTTATCAGTTACCTTTTCAGGTTTCAGTTAGGTTTTTAGGTTTTTAGGTTTCAGCTACCTTTTTGGTTAGTTTTACCAAACAAAGCCTTAGGATATGATTATTGGTCAAACTTGTCATAGTCTTAAGATTCGGCCACATCAACTTTTCACTAACTTTTATTATTATTTTATTATTCAGACTCAGCTCAGACTTTATACATTATCCCTCAAACTCACCTCAAACTCTACTTTTCCAGTACACTTTTCTTATGGGGTTTTAGATAAAAAGGAAAACAATAATACTATAACACATGCTAGTCATTTATTAGTTGTCATAATTAAAATGTGGGGTCAAGACTCTTATAGAGTCTTAAGTTGAGTCTTGAATTTCCAAGACTCAACTTAAGACTTTGTCGAGACTTGAGTAGTTTATTGGCGGTCGTGATAGAGTCTTGTCTCAAGACTCATGTGAGTCTTGGCTCAAGACCCACCAATAATTTTACCCTTAAGCCTCATATTCGACATGGTAGTAGAGAATCACATTTCATAGTGACTAAAATTTTGAGGTGGTTAAATAGAATGTCATTCCTATCATCCTCCAAAAAATTATGAAATACGTATATGGAATATGATTATGTGAGTACTACTCACAAATGTCAGCTAACTTACTCGGGAAAGTTATAAAAGGCAATACTAAAAGCACTTGGGGGTTCAATCCCGTCAACGTCAGATTCGTCCTTAGAGCTCCGTTACCCATAAGTTATATTGATTCATCATGTCCATGAAAAGATTATACATCACAATCGAAAACTCCTTATAAAGGAATGGGTTTTTGGAGTCGTGAACGAAGTATTTTGGATTGAACAAATTTGTATGATATAGACAAGTTTGCAACATCACTTGTACCTTTTTCGGTTAGTTATAAACATTTTCCACAAACGAATGGTGTATATGAAAAAATAAAAAAAATAAAATCACGACATCATGTTTATCGGTGATTATCGCTTGAGACTATCTTACAATACCCTTCACCCCTTAATATTATTAAGGTATTATTAAATGAGGTGTGTAAGGTGTTATAAACTACTCGGGAATATGAATTATAAGGTGAGATTAGGTGGTGATGAATATACAAGTAACTCACAAACTAAGCACAAATTAAGAACCAAGATGTAATTATTAAGTATGGAATAAACTTAGTGAGTATATTCCATCAATTTGATCATTTTGTGGTCAAATGTGACCATTTTGAAATGAGAAATTGTGTTTGTAAAGGTCCACTTACAAAATCACAATTTTTCTTTATTTCATTTCTTTTTATTATTATACAGATAAAAAGACTTATCGTTGCATCAAGATCAACTCATCAATCAATCATAATTTATAATGGAAACACAGTGTCCACTCTTTATAATTAGCTTTATTTATAACACTTGCATATAGTAGACGCAAAGCTAATGCCAATTTCCAACTTCTGATTTTTTTAGTAGGGAGGGTTTGAAACAATTTCAGCCTCTCTCTGTCTCTTTAAGCTCTACCACAAATACTGAAAAATGATTCCGACAAAGGGGGAGTACTAATAGTCTTCGTCTCATTGTCTTCCGCCTTTTCAATGTAGCGTGTTTTGTACAAGACTTCCTCTAACTCTAGTTTAGGGGTATTCTGGGATTTAAACCATGAAAAGAAATGCAATCAAATCACTAATATGAGTTATTAGGGGATTTAAGATCCCGGAACGGGGAGTTCTTGAGGTTGAAACTTGAAATCATATACCAAGTATATTTTTTTCAAGTGACACCCTACCACCGACCCCAAAAAATGACAAGAGAGCGGCAAATAATAATGGTTGGGAAAGGAAAAAAAAACATTTTAGTGAAATAATTTCCTTCATTCCATGATTTGCATCCTATGTACAACACCGGAAATGGAAAAAAAAAAAAAAAAATCGAAAATCCAACACCCAAAACCACACGAGTCTGAGAATTGATGTAACCATTGCACCCAAAGAACTATCCATAATCATGTATTCACAATATCCAGTCCTACATGGTTTGGCACTTTGGCTAGGTGTCCAGTAAATTAAGGCCCTTTAAATGGAAGTGCATAAATTTGGAGATGTATTCTCTATCCATCAAACTTGCCCAACATATAGAGTACCACCCAACTAATAATCCACGACTCCACTTTGTTCGAGCTGGTTAAAGTTAATTGGAATAAAATCTAGCTAAGATGTTCATTAAGCATGACTTGTAGCGTCGTTACACTCCATGATCGGTAAGAAAGAAGTTTTATATGAATGATTTTTAAGTCATACACGAGGATGGATACTGACTATAGCCTTCGAGAGCATACATGAGCTGCCGCGCATGGACAGTATACTACCTGCAAGCACAAGAAGCAAGTTTAACCAAGATTTAGTATTGATTTAAAAGTAACAACCGCAGCAGCAGCAACGACAACAAAATGTCTCAATGGAGTATGGCTTCATTTATTTCAAAACCCAAATTAACACTAATCCAGCTGACATTTCTCGTGGTGAGGTTACACGAGGAATTGATAAATTGAAACTAAAGACAACACAGCATACAAACTGGGAAGAATTGGAGCTAAAAGTCTAAAGCATCACTTGACAAATGATAAACATGTTATGGAACAGTTTAAATTAACCAAAAAAGGGTTGATAATTAGGTTGAAATGATAGTCACAAGGGTGTCCTTGATCTCCCCATATCTCGTCATAGGCCCAAAAAAGATTCCTACCCCTTTCTCATCATTGGCCCAAAAGAGGCTAAGTAAGTGATACGTCCCTAAAGATATTAACGAGGTCAAGATGTTACATAGAAAATATGAGTCACTCCCGAAGACCCTAATAAACAGCGATAAAAGCACATCACCAAAGATTTTTCTTCTCCTTTTCCTCCCGAGGCCAGATGGAACCCGCAATGGCATTCCAAATTCAATTATCCAAGTGCTTTAGGACCTTTTATAATTCTTTAACGTTGAAACACTTTGTTCTGTTTACTTTCTTCTTAATAATGTTATTTTTGTTTCTTTTCTAAGAAACAAAATGAACATAAAATAGCAGTAATAATCAAGCTAAGAAACACGAGAAAAAAAGGTGTAATATATTGCTGTGAAAGCAAATTGTGAACTTCTATCAAAGGATCCCTATAGCAAATGTTATCTAATCGAGTGGATAGTCATTTAGTGGAGATACTCATGACCTAGATTCGAAACCTGACAGCATCAAAACTGAAAGCGCCTTAGTGATTCTCTTGCACAAAAAAATCGAAGGCTCCTAATAAGAAACCATGTCAATAAATCGACGTGAACATACTAAGGAGCAGGAGAAGTGAACTTTTGAACAGGATATATGTGTGCAAACAGGATTATCTCTAATCAAAATATTTATACACGCTCTCCCTTTAAAACTAAAGTGAGAAGTGAATTACCTAATTGACTAATTTTATCTTACCAGACAAGGCAACAATTATCATATAGACTTCGGGAACACCCACAATGAATTACCAACAACCGCTCATGCATATCACTCACCTTGCCAACTACACCCTTTCAACTTCCCTATCCACCTACCAACCCAGTAGAAATTCCTCCCACCATCCTACTTATTTTGTCCCCTTTAGAATTCAATGGTCAAATGAAGTCGAATTTGACCCATATTCTCGAAATCACAATATAGATTACAACTTTTTAATAACGATAATATCAAAATAATTGTTTTCATAAAATGAGCATGACAATAAATACAAAGTACTTGTACATATTTGAAGAGTATAAAGGTCAAGTTTGACATCTCCAAAGTCAAATAAGAACAAAAAATTTAGGATAGTGGTAATAGTATATTCCTGTCAGCATTCAAACAAAGCTCATTCCTGTCAATCTTCTCCATAGCTATACCATTCTACGTGCCTTCACCGACCCCACCCCCATATTCAACCAAAGGTAAGGCCTTCACAAAATCAGCCTAATGTATAAGCACTTTCTTACTGTCTTCTCTCCAGTCATTTGAATACTGTTTTCCCTTGCCACTCATTCTCGCACTTCTCCTTCCTTATTTTACATTCTGTAAGTTACCTAACCTTTTGCTGCCAATTTGTTTCACTATTTGAATACAATGGTCTAATGTGAAGAGACGAAATGGAACCACATGTTAGGATGTTGAATTCACGCACATCTAGCAGAGTAAACAAATATCTACATCAACAGGCAGGAAGTAGCGGTCTTTGGGGGCAAACTACGACAGTGCTAGCCCCTTTTAATATAGATTGTCAAATAGAAAGGAAGCAATGCAAGAAAATATACAGCTTAATCTAAGAAAATCAGGACAATGTCATGGTCAAAAGCAAAAAAACTCACTTAGATACGAATGTTTAATGAATTACTCACTTAGCTCGTACTTCCCATCAATTCATCAGAATCAGAATCCGAATCACTGGCATTATAACCTATTCAAAGTGAAAAGCCCGCAATGGTAAGAAGAAATACAAGGGAGAATAAACAGAGGTAAGACAAATTGTCAGCAAGACCAAGAATACCAGGACGCTTCCCGCTAACTCTCCAAACTGATGAACGAGTCCTAGATGCCCTTGTCATCCATAGCTTTCCCTGAAATCCAAAAATAGCGCAAACATAATCTCAGTTTCAACAGGATTCAAACAAAAAGGAACTGCAAGAACATAAGCAGTCTGAAAAGACAACCAGAGGTTCAAAGCCTACAATGTACGCTGAACAAATTGAGGCATGTCATTAGAAGATCTATTTGCAATGGTTCTACACACTTTTATAAATAATAAACTGCTAGAAAAACAACCATCACGCTGACAAAACAATTTTTTAGGCAAATTAATGTTTCCCATCATCAATATTTAGAACAATCTCCACTCAAAGAAAAGGAAAATTAATGTAAAAAATTATATCATCCATTGCATCAAATTCAGAGAAAACACAATGCTAGGAGTACAATACTACTGAAAAATTAACCTGAAGTTTATATAAAAATCAAACCCTTGGCATATCATTTAGGAACACTATTCTAATGAAAAACATCACCAAATCAAAATGAACAACCTTACAATTTATGCTAAAAAATTAACACTAAACACAATTACACGAGTAGGGAGCAGCAAAATTTGAAAACCCCAACAACACCAAACACAACATTAATGTCAATTTCTGGAGACAAAAAATACAATCTTTTGGGAATACCACAATCATGACTACCAGAACCCGAAAACACAATCAGAAAATCAAACCAAAATAATTAACCAAAACCCGAAACCAACCCACGAAATCGACATAAACCCAACAACATACATCCAAAATTAAGCAAAAACAGGAAATGGGCAGTAACAAAAACAAAAATTAAAACAAAAAAAAGAAGAAAAGATTAGACCTTTTGAAGATCTTGAGGAACACCATAACCAGAAGAATACATCTGACTAACAAGAACTTGCATGTTAATATCTCCACCTTTAGCTTCCTTAAGAGTATCATGAAACCACCGTTTCACACAATCAGCCACCACTTCCGACAAAGGTACTCTCTCCTCTCCTCCTCCTCCGTTGTTACTACTACTGCTTCCCCCACCGTTTTGCATGTCGTTTTATGTTGTGGGTACTGTCGTTTTACCTCGAAAGTTGGGATTTATTTTGTGGGTTTTTGATTGTTGGGATTTTTATGAGGAAAAATTCAAGGGGGGAAGAGAGTTATTGTTTGTGCGTTGGGAAATTTTGGGTTGAAATTGTAACAAGGGTTTTGTGTTAAAGAGTGGATACGGCGTCGTATTGATGGAGATTGGTGGGTTTATGAAGTGGCGTTGACATAGGCGAACACCCTTTACAGTTTGCATCCAACCAGCACTTGCATTTTATTTAGCTTCTTTTTTGGAAGTTTGTACAATTTGTACTAGAAATTCGAATCATTTCAGGGTGATTTGTCCTAGCCACCGATTTAACTCATCCAAATTGATCCCATCTTGAGTCCATATACGATCCGGCGGTATAATAGTTATTATCGCATAATTATACCTAAAAATAACTTGACAACACCACATCGGAAAATTATTCAAATTCCAGATGTTCCTACCCAACTCGATCTAAATTCTTGCAATTTGTGTTTGAAATGACTCGACCCCAAATGACTAGACCCTCAGCCAGCTCGCTTGATCTTTTTTATGGCAAATTTAACCTTTAATATAATCATTGTATAATCATCGATGTACAACCTTTTTATGGCAAATTTAACCTTTAAATAATCCGAATTAAGCAACTTCAGTTACTTTTGGAACCAATCATAGAGTCCAGAGATATGTTAGATGATTTCAAAAACTGGAGGTAAGTATGATGATTTTACATAAAATTAAGGGGAAACTAAATTATACGGAGTATATAATAAATCCATAATTATCGGATAAAAAGAATACATTTTAAGCGATCATAAATTCTCATTCTAATTTGGTTCTCGACTCCAGTCGGACTATCTATAATTACCTTTTAAATTTTATTTTGTATAACATTGCTTAATATTATGATTAAGATCAAATCTCTCAACCAAAGTTTATGATCATTTTACATAATTAAACTGAGTATTACTTTCACTAGTACAACTACTACTATTGATACTTTCTAAATAGCCACTACAATTGTTACTTTTATTACCGTCATTGTTGCTACAATAGTTTTACGATTCCTCCACCTATAACACCGTTGTTTTCCGTGCTCCCGATGCTATTATTGTTTATTTACCAAGTCACGACGGTGATTATTGTTATATCCATTACTCTCAATTCTACTATATATTTCCACTACTAACATAGTTTAGTTGCTTATTTTGTTCTTTTTCCTAATTTCCTTAATTGACACTTGACAGTTATTTTTTATTTTGAGGCGATAGTAGCCGCATTTAGTGAGATTGATCCGCGATAAGCAGATAACCAATACACTAACCGTAATCAAAACCGATATTTATTACCATGGCAAGGGATGACGTAAACTACAACATTATAGTTCAGTTCAGTTCAGCTCTTTACCCACTTTGAAAACTTTCTATATCAATACATTTTGTGAAATACAGGTTTGAGACTATTTTCGCATCAATCTATATGCTTAGGCCTCCACAACCAAACAGGAATGACTTACAGATTACAATTTACAACCCACATCCAGCATTTCAATAAATCAACTGGTGAGCCATGCTCACCTAAACGCTTATTTTTGTCGCTCTCCTCAAGTAAGATTAAACAGCTAGTTGGGTTTTGACCATTGAGCGCTCCGAGGCTAAATCCAGCAGTTTGCGGAAGAACTGATGAGGATACATTGGAGGATTCTCCGCTAAGGCCTGTACACATGCCACATCATCAAAGGGTCAAACTATGATTGAGCTTCTAGTAGACATGTCATACGAGTCAGGCGTATGGGTTACCAGGTAACAATGTGTTTTGGTAGAATATGAGATGGGTGTATTTCAAGTTAAAGGGTAGAATACGGTCAAGATTGGCGAGCAACGACTGAAGTTTGCTGCAAAGACCCATTCTGAGATCAAAACTGGTATTTTTTTTATTTTTTATTTATTTTTTTAAACTGTGAATGTCTATTTAACATAAAAAGCGACATGAGGCGGGGTACTAGAGGGTAGAAAAGCGGTTGAAGTTTTGGAAGTAACGAGTTCCCACATCGAACAACGAGAAGTATACAGGTTTCTTCTTTGATGATTTAGCAGCATCAAACCAAATGGCCTCAGAATGAGTTAATGACTGATTCATCAATTACCTGGTGAACTAAAACCGTGGAAGGTGTCATTCCAGGCACGGTATTCACTTCTATGACCAGCACCTGCAGGATAATATGTATATTAGTATTTGACAATTATAACTCTATCTACTAATCTTGATCATATGTCAAGAATCAAGATATAACTGCCGCCACAAAAACAAAACACGCACCTCTCCACTGTCAGCATTAGCAAAGGCATCAATTCGTGAAAATCCTTCCAGTTGAAGAGCATTGGCTATCAGTTCAATGCGCTGTTTGCATCTATCCAATGCATCCTGACTGAGTAAAAAATCAGAAAGGAAAATAACTTTCAGAGGTGATAATGGTTACACAATTACAATGAACAGAGGACTCATAAAGAGAACATAGACCATAAGAAAAAATAAAGCAGAAAGTAACAAAAAGTAAACTTACCACATGAATTCACTGCCACAGAGTAAAAAGAGATAATAAGAACTCTGCGACTAGGAAGTTGTTTGGTTGATTAGGAATTGTCAATTCCTATGAAATGATAATTCATAATGTAGGAATGCAGTTCAAGTGAACTCCCAGTTACCAAAGGGGAGAATAGGTAAACCAATTCCTCCATTTTGCACACACAAGAACTCATGTGAATTGCCAACTTCCCAAATCTATCCAAAAAAAGGCAACCAAACATCCTACAATTTGCAATTCATGGGATTTTCCATTTCCATGTTTTCGCTAAGGCAACCTAACAACCAGCTAGATAACTCTATGCATATGGCTTCATAAACGCATTAATGAACTTACCTATTCTCCCAGTTACCAAAGGGGAGAATAGGTGATGATGCTTTATATTATTGATGCTGCTGCGGGGATGGACAGGGCTGAGTCATCACGAGTCGTCTAGTTGTTTAGCTTCCGCTGTTATGTCTTTACTTTTATCACAGTTTTGGGATTTGGCTTTTGTACTGATATTTTGGAAGTTGTAACCTTTTTTATAAGTTAACTTTTATATATTTTGTTTTATTACGGTTTCTGTGATGTTCACTACCTCGGGTAACCGAGATGGTAGCACTTCCATGTCTTGAGGTAGTCCTTGATAAGGTGCCTTGGGGTATGGGGGTGTTACATGTCAGATACTAGTGCATATGAAAGTGTTATACAAGCCTATGTTGTGGTTAAAAAATAAGCTTTTATGCTTAAAATCAAGTGCCGTGCCAGAGGATATTATCATGCCAACATGTGACACGTAGTTAAAGTGAAGTGTGAAAGTAACATAACTTGGATGGAAATTTGGAGATATATAACCGTTTAGTTCTCTAAGTGGTAAAATCAAAACAATTTTTAGTTATTCGGCCATCGAGGCAGCTAATAGAGCTTTGTATTTGTACCAATTTGCCAAAAGGATACAACCAAAATGCTCATAATGATTCAGGGGCCTGTGCAACATTTAAAAGTTAGGCCCTCGGAAAAGTTTTAGTTAGTCAACTAAAAGGAATACATAGAGGAATTGTGTGAGAGCCTCCACTACTAAGCTATAAGGAACTTCTTGATTCTCATACATGCAAAAGCTAAATATGATCAAACTCACATATAAGAATGTTTGAGAACCTAATGGAACACCTCAGAGACGGTCATGGGTACAACACCAAAAACTTTCTATTTTAGCAGATGTCTAACTACAGAATTTGAGTGTATTAAAAGCGAAGACTGAAGTTGAAAGATAATTAGACTTTCAATCCTAAATACACAACCCAAAGTGCCAGAACATACCTAATCACCGAGGCTGGCGGTGGAGTAATGTTGATGCCAGTTCCACCTGCCAGAATTGAATTTCAAACAGTCAAGTTCAGTACAAGTCTAAACTCTAAAGCTATATAGCAGGACAACATTATTGCTTATCCTTTTGAAACATAGAAAGTTCAGTGAAACAGACATTTTTAGGTGGAAAAGCTAAAAAAGTATATACGGAGGCACAGAAACTTGGAATAAGAATCTACAAAAGAAAAAAAATTGTTAAAACAAAGTCTATGTTACTCTGCTCATGTGCCAACTCTTGCAAATTTTCAGTCATGAATAATTACATAGATGTGTGTTGTCAGGGATCTTAGGATGCATAATAAATTKAAMCTCTTACCCTGAAATTTCTCTTCTAAAGATAAAATATCGCCTGATTCCTTGACAGTCACACTAGGAGTCAAGGAATGCATTGACCCCCGTGTTCCCATKACCCCAACAGTCACCTCTACCCACCTATTTCTCCCTTCCCATGTAAAGCATCGTGATTTGGATGAAACCTTAATTTCATCTGTCTCAACGAAAGGCTCAAAAATTAGAAGATCTGGAGGAGGGTTTGGCATCTCAATCGTCCCATGTGCCTGCAACCAGAGAAGTTGTATATGACTTTGAAATACATAGATAATTCTCCAAGATAGATTCAAACTCTGTGTTCCCAGCATTGAAAAAAGGTCTTTCACCAAAAACGTAACACGCTTTCATTAACACTGTATTTTGAATATCATTTGTTATTTGAAGAAGGTACTGGAGAATTGGAGATAATATGATAAGAAGGTTCAAAAGAAACCCATGGATGTAAATCACGTAATACCTTCGAAAAAYTGTTGGCAGGAATTCTTATGAGATGGTTCTCAAGTGCTTTCACATAGATTCCYAAGTCTTCCACGCAGCTTCAGTATATGGTCACAAGATAGCAGATTGCCAGGATTAGGATTTCATTTCACACAAGAGCCATTAGTCTAAAATCTTCTGTTCAGCAGAAGAACCAGACAGACCGAAATGAGACTTTGCAATTCATGCACCTACCRCAGTCTTGCAACACCAGTAGAGCATCCATCCCTTGCAGGTTTAACGCACAAAGTTTCACACTGAAGCCTTGTGATCAAGTCCTGCCAAGTTTCAGGAATTGGCATATGCACAAGGACCTCTCTCCTCCTAACCTCCTTGTCAATGGTAAGAACACCATATTCTGCAAGCTGATAGACAATTGTCTTCAGATTAAATTTGTACAATCATCTTAATTATTGATCATTGGAAAACAAGAAACTCTTCAGAAAGATGTTCTTACAACTGTTCTTTAAGTTCACTTCATGCCTTAAGTTTAAATAAGTGAGCTTTGCACACACTAAAGTCCAAGGTTAAGTGAGGCGTTATCCAAAATGCTCGGCGCATTCTAGGTAAGGCGCAGCTAATGAGGTGCACTAATATGCAATTTCCATGTATTTTCTTCTAGTTCTTTCAATATGCCCTTATCTTTGCCCAGTGAATTCTAGCTTTTACACATTTACATGTTAGCTATCTTTAAAATCCAAAAACAATATTGTTGCACATAATTTTATTTTGAAAATACAATATCTTTGCAAAAGCAGTATGCCTCGTGTCTATGAGGTGTGGGACTTTGCCTCGCACCTTGCGCCTTATTGTCACGGGCCCTCATCACCTTGGTGAGCCACACACTATGCTTTACACTAAATATAAATATCTTCATAGATTTTGAAATAATTCTTCAGTAAAGTAGAATCTGAATGACAACCATCAATAAATAAACAAATTAATAAATAAACACTCGTAAATTTTATTGAGATTAAAAGACCAAGTTAATGGCATCCTTGGAATAAGGTGGTCTTCACTCTTCAATTCTTAAAAGATAATTTCAATTGTGTTGTAAACAAAGAAAAGTTTTATAGTATTGCCGGATAATTTAGCTAGGAAAGTCATCATACATGCTTCAGTGCAAGCGAAGTGGCAACTTTGTCCATGCATATGTTTGAAGCCATCACACCAGGACCTTAAATTTCATTGGGAATTGAACACACGATTGAAAAATGTAGCCATAATTCCTATCCAAGAAACTTTAGTTTTCAGAAGTACCAGTATATGGAATTGCCTCAGCCTCCAGCAAAGATTGCAGTGTACCATCTTCTCCAATGCCTCCATGAACTAGATTCAATCAAACAAGGAGATAGCTATTACTGCAAGTACCAGTAATGATAAAGATGAGAGACAGAATCTTCTACACAGTGAAGTCATGGACAACCCGCCCAAAATCTTAACTACATGGATAACAAAGTACATCACAAAATATCATATACTAAAAGCAGATATAGTTCTAAAAAGGCATGAGGCCCAGTGAAGTGTCTGTGGCAAAAAGGTGCAACCGCGCTAGGCATGAACCTCATAGACACGAGGAGCACTGTTTTTGCACATAAATTTGCATTTTCAATATTAAATTATCTGCAACAAAAGCAATGGATATATATTGTGCCACAGATAAGGGTACAACAAAAGCACGAGAGAAATCTTTTGGAAACTGCATAGTAGTGCACCACGGTAACTGCGACTCATCTACAAGGCGCACATAAGCCAACCGAGGCATTTTGAGTTTTGACTAGTGCCTCATTGGGACTTGGGCTTATGCGTGTGCCCAAGGCGCACCTTTCTCAAGTAAGACGCACATCTCAAAAATATGTCTCAGACACTGCACAATAAAGATGACAAAAGGTAAACCTGCAATGAAAACAGTTGCTTGCGCTTCCTTTACGAGTTTGATCCAATCCTTCAGAGAATACTTTACAGGCAATCCATCAGGTACATCAAAATCAGTAAACCAACTCCGCTTCCTCAAGCTTTCTTCAAGATCATTCATCACCTGTTTCCGCAAATAAGAAGTCAACGCAGCTCGTTCAGGTTCCATTGCCTCAGCACATGCAGCTATAACTTCCTCAGTCGTGTGCCTCAGAACAAGAGAGTAACTATATAGCACAGAAATAGGAAAGTCTATGAGGTAAAAGGACAACATAAGCAAGAAATAAAAGTACAAAAATATCTGAAGCTCAGTAATCCTGATAAATGCACGTATTTCTTCTGATATGAGCATTTAATTGTCTTGAAGTTTGTTCTCCTTTTATTTTTACCCATTGCCACTTACTAACAAATATTTCAAGATGCTACTATAGAGGCTTCTTAAGTGTCAATAGACTTTGACCAACACTGTTATACAACTTTCCCAGAACAACCATGCAATTATCAGAAGGCGAAATTCATGAGGGAGAAGTTCACTAAGGGTACAAAATTACCAAACTGCATGTAAGAATAAGTACATAGATGCCAAGCCTTAACCGTCGTATACTAAAGCTGCCAAATTAACAATTTATAAGACCTTACTCGATACACTAAACACATAATAAGTGGTAGGCAAGGGTCGAACCCTAAAGAAGGATGATTTTGCAAATAACTAAATCTAAAGACAAAGCAAAAACAAGATTAAACTAACACAATGAGATGAATTTGCAACAATTAGAGAAAGGTACTTGGGATAATCGCTTGCCCTTCCCAATCAATTTGACGTCAACAAATCTATCCTGGCTAATTTACACCTTCCCAAAAATCTTCATATTCATAGATTTAAACTTTCCCAATAAATAGTGATTAATGATGAATCGACATACAATAACCACCCTAATCATTAACAACAATTCAAGAAAAGCAAATGAATTTAGTCTAATGAATCATCCTTCCTTTAGGTATCTCGGATCTATTATTCAAAAAGATGGGGAGTTAGACGGAGATGTGTCTCACATAATTAAAGCGGGATGGTTGAAATGGAAAGGTGCTACAGGGTTTTTGTGCGATAAAGATATGCCCAAAAGATTAAAGGGAGAATTTTATCGCACGGCGATTAGGCCGGCCTTACTTTACGGCTCCGAGTGTTGGGCCGTGAAACATTGTCACATTCAAAAGATGGGTGCGGCGGAGATGCGTATGTTGAGGTGGATGTGCGGCCACACAAGGAAAGATAGATTAAGGAATGAGGTGATTAGGGAGAAGGTAAAAGTGGCGCCAATAGAAGACAAAATGATGGAAAATCGACTAAGATGGTTTGGCCACGTGAGGAGGAGACCTATGGACGCACAAGTTAGGAGGCTGGAAACTTGGGGAACAGAAAAGGTTGCTAGGGGTAGAGGAAGACCAAAACAGACATGGATGAGAGTGATAGAGCACGATATGAGATTTCTGGGGCTTGACGAGGGAATGGTGACGGAGAGGGCACAATGGAGGGAAATGATACATGTGGATTTTTAGTATTTGATGTTATTTTGAAATATTTAGTGTTTTTATTTAATTTTTAAAAAATTATTTGTTTTTTTTTCCGGATTTATTACACCTTGTTACCACGAACTTTCTTATATTTTAATACTAGTACACTTTTAAGGTATCTAGGAGACTAGGACTCTTAAATTTTACTTCGGTTTTCAAAATCGTTTTAATCTTTATCCTCGATTTAAATTTTTAGGTTTTATAAAAGAAAACCGGACTCCGATTTTAAAACCTACTTCCTCCATTCAACTCCACTCTACCTATTTTATTTTTCTACACTATTCACAAATAAGTCTTTAGTTTCAATTTTTGCTCAATAAAACACATGAAAATATATTCATGTGGGGTCTTGTTTGATTCGTCTTTACGAAGACATTAAAAATATCTAACTTTTATAATTTTTGCAAATACGCAGCTGATGATATTTAGCGTTTAAAACGCGCGTTGGTAAACGTGAAAAAGTAAAGTGGTAGAGTGGAGTTGAATGGAGGAAGTATAAGTTATACTTTGGCTCCTGTACTATGTTTCACTCCCCTTTCGTTTTTCACTCTCTTTTCTGTTTTCGCATTTTGAGGTGTGCGTTTACCCATTGACGGTTCTAAACGATGATTCATGTCAGCCGACCCCAAATCATTTTGGGATTAAGGCTCTGATGTTGTTGTTGTTGTTGTTGACATTATTAAAGATCAAAACTTGGGAAAGGGCAAAAAATGATTAGTCCAAAAATTAGTGTTTAGTCCTTAATCACTTGTGAATCCCTAGCCAAATATATTTATTGACCTACTTCCTTTAGGGCTCTTTGGCCTTCATTTATGGGCCTACCGGGGCAAGGCTTCCATTTTCACCATTGATTTTCACAATTCTTGTCCAAAATCGATTATTATGGTAGTCAGGATTAGAATCGGGATTTCTTCAATTATGCTCACAAAACCACTCCAAAACCCGCTTTTATTTGCCTAATCACTTCTAACAAACCACCATTAAATAGACCACATCAACTGAAGTGATGAATGTACTCCCCCTTAAACACTGTGTAGAGGGTTCACATATATGATATATGTCTGTATTTTGATACAAATAGATAAATATTACTGGAGTGTTGATACTATAACAACAGCAAACATGTCCCCCAGCTACATAATTAAAAGAGATGACAGTTTACGATCAAAGAAGGATGAAAACTGAATTTCTCAAACTGATGTCCTAAAACAGTGAAAGACAAACACACGAAAATACAAAAATTGAAAAGTACAGTAGAAAAGATTGTGCAAGATGCCAAGATCAGCATCAGTCTCTATAAACTTTGACAATGCAAAAGCAATGCATTATCAGCAAGCAACTAAAGCAAATTTGTACACGTAAACACATCCAGGAGGATACCTAATGTGTGAACAAGTATTAAGAAACGTACAAACAAGTGACACATCTCTGATAGTCAGTCAGTTAAAAGAATACCAGGGAACAATAGAGGTTACAAGAGATAGCTGAATATAAATTAAATTTGATTTTCAGGTGAACAAAGATTAACTGAAGAAATGCATACTTACGGCAAGGACCAAATATGTCGGGAGTTCAATTCACCATCCAGGATACTTCCCACACAAGGCGCAAGCAAAAATGGAGCCACCTCGAGCTGCATCAAAAGTAATTCAACTTTTAAAATCATAAAGCTCAAACAAAACCAACCACAAACTATACTTTGTCTTTGCTGCGTCTATATTTGCATTGAACCTCATTTAACTATCTCTGTTTTCAAATAAATGTACAATATCCTCAATAAACGAACTCTATGCAAATCAGTTCTCCTCAAAACTCTTAGCTAGAACTACTTACATCATCAAAGGTGTGCAAATTAAGCCAAACATTCGTTCCACTCATTAAAGAGACCTGCCTTTCTGAAGTGTCCCCTCCAAAGATTACAAAGACTTTGCGAACATCCCTTCTTTTACTATCTGGCTCCCTCCCCAAAGATCCCTTTTGCCTTCCAAGCAAAGAGTGTGATTGCACAGAATAGGATGCTAGACTGGCAAATCGTGAACATGCATGCTGAAGAATGCTTCGAAGGACTTTTGAATGGGAAAATCCCACCTAGAGATAGAGAGTCCACAACAACATGCAACATAATCTATCAGAGTACTTTACAGTTTACATCTCCCTGTTACTACCTTAGTCACAAATTTTTTGTTACCATTTGACTTTTTTGGTCCAAGCATTAGTTGAGGTACAACACATTTGTCACGCTTGATTTATCAAAACAACTATTTTCATAATATCGTTTTTAAAAATAATTAACTGTTGTATATTTTGAGAAACTGTTCGTCAAAGTCAGTTGACCATTGAAGTCAAATGGGGACAATATAAATGGGATGGAGGGAGTACTAAACATGATTTATTAGCCTCTACATAGTAGTACATACCGTTGAAGCTTGCTGAAATAGAAAACTAGTTTGCTCCATCCCACTGATCTGATTAGTTGAAAGAAGTATTACAAATTAGAGCAATGAACCATAGCGCAAGCAAGAAAAAAATAAACAAAGGCTTAAAAATACCGCTCACCAGATTGATATCTGTGAACAATACTTCTCCAGGTTCACTTCTTCTACACAGCATCCTTGAAGAAGGTGTTGGTAAATACCAGCCATCAATGCGAGCAAAATCAGATAATCCAAGATGTTGAAATAGCTGTAAGGCCCCTTCACGGATCATCTTTATTACATCAACTGGAAAACGAGGGGGGGTATGGCATGTAACCTGTGAAATGTGAAAGGCTCAGATAGAAATATACAGAAGAAGCTGTTTTCATCATCATCCACTTTGGAAGTCATTCACAAATTCTTGGTGACAATGACTTGGTCTAACAAATACTTCCTAGTTGAGCGAAGTCATTCACGATTTATTTATTTAAAGATAATTCCAGTGTTAAGCAACATATTCAGAATGCTTAGTGAACTATACTTGGGAAATAAATCATCATAACATGATAAACAGTGCAGGACAAAAAAAAATGTTGCTAGAGCTTAAGAGGTAAAGATGTCTTAACCCCCTACAATAGAACAGTATCTTGAGTTGTTTTTAGATGAATGAAATCTAGAATGTGTCACTTTTTGCATATTAGAGGATACCTGCTGAGTAGGTAGATACTTCCTCCGAAAATTGAATATTGCATCCTTCTCGGTAAGGTCAAGACCGCCATGAGACTGAAGCTCTATCTGGTTAAGCAGACAAACAAGTAGCATTTTGTGATAGTAATTAGTGATGCAGCAACAATTTCTATGATTTTACGGAGTGCTTATCTATTCACATTGTTAAACCATAATCTACCTTTATATTATGACATTATGGCAAGGAAAATAAATCAAACACCAGAGTTGACAAGTTGCATTTACACATAAGAACTCCAAAACTCTACCTAAAGTATTCTTGTTGATTGATCCAAAAAAAAATTTAGATAAGTGTGATTTAACTGCCAACATTCAACAGCAAAAACCTCTATTACAGTACTCCGTAGTCCGTATTATCTCTCTGTTCTCATTTGTAGGTCACTCTAGGGTTAATTCTTCTTAATAATGTACTACCGATGTTTTATGTAATCTGCATTTCAAAAGTATCTTGGAGGACAGAGAGACTTGAAAGTCAACAACTATACTCGTATGCTCGAGGTGCAGTATTATAATATTAATTAAATGGAAGATCAACAAAAATAATAGGGATTTTCTACGGTGTACCCCTATGTTTTCCAATTCTATCATATACCCTCCGTTTTTAAGAAACATATAATATACCCCTAAACTCCTAGATTATTGTCTTAAATATCCAAAGTATCCAAATTTGGGATTTTAAGGGTTAAATATTGTCACATAAAAATGTATATTGATGAGTAAATGATGATTATGTTGATGGCTCAAACGTATTTCGAACGAGTAATCAACTAAAACCTACCAAATATAATATTTAAAATTGTGAAGTTTGGGCATTTAGGGTATTTCTAGAGCATTTTATAGAGTTTAGGAGTATTTTGTGTATTTCTGAAAATCCAAGAGTATATCATAGAATTCGAATAAACACGGGGTACATCATAGAAAAACCCAAAATAATAATTAAATAAAAAACAGCAAAAGCAATTTGGCACTAACTTCTGTCGGCAGTAATGCAACAGGATTACAGTCAGAACCAGTCCCTACGTCAAGGACAATCACAGTAAACTCCCTCCCTCCTTCGAGAAATATTTCAATGAGGGATTTATCATCAATACCCTGTCATATGCAAACACAAGCATAAGTTCATCATCTTTTCATAGTTGGGAAGAAGAGCTAACCAGCCATAATACATTTACTCTGTTAAGAGTAACAATCTCACAGTACATGTCACTCAACCTTATATTATTTCCAGCATACCTCTGAAATGATCTGACTCGCTTTTTCAAAAGAATCGGTAAGTCCATATGCAACCGAAACACCGATACTTGATCCTCCTTTAGTTGGTTTTACCTACAATGGATCATTGATACATGAATATTAAATCAGACAAACATAATACACGTGCCCAATGTTGTAATATTTATATCAAAAGCATACTTTACCACAACTTTCCCGGCTTTGACGTCTAATTGATTTTTCTCAAACCACCGCCATAAATCAGTTTCATCACGTTTACCTCCCTAACAAGATGTACATAAGCAAACTTATCAGCAATATGAAATTAAAGTATTAAACTCTAATCAAATTTCAGAAACTTAAGCTACGCTATAATCTCAGGTGATCCATATCATACCACATTATTTCCTTAATGACTCCTACGAGGCGTCGAGGCCTACCTGTGAACAGTTTGTGGGAAGAACGGAGATTGAACACGAGGGTCATAAGTCCGAGGCCTTAACTCAACACGCTACAACTTAAAAAGCTATACACAAGACCTTGGATCATATAGGCATGCAAAGTCCGTAACTACAACTTTCTCCACACAGTAAATAGACAATCAAATAGAGCATAAATATATAGCATCAATGCGGTAGTGGCAGTAGAAAATTATAAACACTAACAACAACTATATACTTGGAGGTACATACCTTAACCAGAAAACTGGGGACTGTCATAAACCCTTTTCTTTCCAACTCCAAGGAAGCCTCATACTGAACATGATTTATGAAACACCAGTTCGCAACTTAGCATTATACTGTCATTATCTAACAAAAAGAAGGCACCACCAAACATAGAGAAGAAAATTGCAAAGGTTATCAGGTATAGCTATGAGAAATTTTTGTGTTCAGGAGTTTCTATTCAATATGGTGTTCCACATGTGAGCGTCCTACAGTGAAAAAAGAGGAGAGAGTTGATCAATTTATAAACCAATGAGGTACTCATATTGCCTGGTATTAGGATGGAATAACACTTCAGCTTATGAAATGGACTTTCTCCCCTGCTTGTAAATGTGGCCTAGACCCGTTTTCACGCATTTCACACTTTAATTAGGAAATGGGAGAAAACCTTTAAATATAAGAAGATAAGGAAGAAAATCACGAGGCACTTTGTATCTTCTATCCCAATATTACAAAAGGGAATGATTTTCTGAGAGAGATAATTTCAAAAAATAGAACCGTCG
The DNA here is from genome assembly GCA_009801015.1 of Silene noctiflora. Lineage (NCBI taxonomy): Eukaryota > Viridiplantae > Streptophyta > Magnoliopsida > Caryophyllales > Caryophyllaceae > Silene > Silene noctiflora. The sequence continues at coordinate 69,118 of VHZZ01000457.1, read as the reverse complement.
AATAAATAAATCACAACTTTGCCAGACAGGCAGACAGTGTTATGCAAATGATGACTACTTGGCACACATAATACATTTTTAAGTAAGTTAGATGAGCAAGGCAAAGCAGATTTTTCGAGGTCGTTGCACTTATTGAAGGATAATCGACACTACAAGTCACACCTTGTCAAATGCCTTGCGACACTCACTCGCCCTTGTGCCAACAAAAGGGATTTTTGATCTCTCCAACAGTTCCTGAAAGTTAAATGCATGGTTAAAAATCTGAAAAATGCTTCCTGAAAAGATCTCTAATTCTTTCAGTATGCACCTGATTACCTGAATGGTACCGTCTTCGCCAAAGGGGCCATGGATAACAGGAAATACAATATCAACAGAAGCAACAAGGTGATCCATAAAATCTGACAAAGAATGGAAACCTTGGGCAAGGCTGAGAGCACCAGTCAATTTTAGTATTTGAAACTTGAATTACAGAGTACAGACCATAAAAGACGAAAGTCACACAACTTTAAAAAGAGATATTACATTTACATACCTTTCAAGTTTAAAATCAAAATCAGCAGGTGTGTTTGAATAGAGCTGGAAATCACAAAGGAGTGAAAAATCAGTAAGCAATCCTTACGGTACAATTAAACATTGTTCCAAAAAAACCTATTACTGCTTCAAGTTTAATCCAGTTCATCAAGTAAGGTTAACTTCAAGAGTTCTTGTGATAAAGGCACTAAATATCATCCACCACCACATCCTGACTACATCATGAAAGTATTTGGGTTGCAACCATTGTGCTATTAACTCATAATGACCATGATCAGATTGCGATCACAATAGCAACTGAAATAAGATTAAGTACCTTCTGAATTGATTTTATATGAGATCAAAAATAAACTTACGAAGTATTTTCTTTCTAATCAAACCGGTTATGAATTTTCTGTGTTATTTTTTATCAATACCCTGTGTGGCCACTGGCCACCTATGATAACAGTCTCCCACTGGTGTAGTGGTATGCAATTGATTTATTTTCTTTTTACTTTGATCATGTACCACCCGTGTATGTAAGCCTGTAAGGACAATGATCAGTGATTACTTGGTCAACAACAGAGACAAAACACCCACACGGAACATTTTGAACACCCAATTTCCAGAATTTATGATTTTCTTTTCTCAAACCAAATAAGCCACGTCCATTAGATACAAGTTAATACCGACCTTTCACCAAAACGTATCTCAGAAATCTCACTTGATGGAGTGTTTAAGAAAGATAACTAAAGTGAAATGTCCAACCTCATAGATCGTTCCTCCTTGTCATGACCCCCCCGCCTCAATCAAGATTACAAATTTCTTTCCTTTATTTTCTCTTTCTTTCTAAAGTAACACCCCAAACAAAAATCATACAAGCCCTTGACAGTTGGCACTAATTCTATGTTTCATTCAATGAGCTGATTTGTGTCAATATGACTCAGGTAGACTAGATGAATTCTCAAAACAAAATAGCGAGATTTTGAACTACTGAGCTTTTCATTCATATGCACACAAACATTTCCAACCAAACCATCCGCACAAACTTGCTACTTTATACTAGTACTATCACTTAAAACACAAATTCTCATTGAAGACGGGCATTATCCGTCACAAGCTGAAGACGGATAGTTCCCCCTCTCACAATATGCAAGTGGGCACTATCCATGGGGTGTTCCATTTCTCCCCCACTTGCCTTATTGTGAGAGAGACACTATCCGTCTTCAACTTCAAGACGCTTTGCACTTAAAACCATAAATAAACAAATAAATAAAGCAACTTCATAACAGTAACACATTTCGGGAGGAAAAGAAAACGAGAACTGAGCAAACCTGTGAAGAAGAAATGGCAAAAGCATTGAGCTGACAATCAATATAATAACACTTCACTTCCAGATCATCCCCCTGATCATAATAACTCGATCCATTAACAAACAATCCAAATCAAAAGAGAAAAGATTATCCTTTATAGCCATCAATTAAAAAACGAAATGAATTGCGTTTCGTAGGTGTACTGAATTATGATAACTAGTACAACATTAGAGCCTTAATACCAAAATGATTCAAGTTAGCTGATATGAGTCATCCTGTAAAACCGTCAACAAAAAACCTGAAATGATTTGTGCTTCCAAGGTGTTATGATAACTAGTACAACATCATAGCCTTAATACTAAAATGATTTGAAATCAGCTGATATGAATCATCCTTTTAAAACCGTCAAAAACCCCAAAATGATTAGTACTCCGTACTTCCTAGGTGTTATACTGTTGTGTGCCTAGTACAACATGAAATGATTTGAAGTCGACTAACATGAATCATCCTTTAAAACCGTCAAGTAAAAAAAAAAAAAAAGTGAATTGAAGAAGAAAAGAGAAAGGTAAATACTTGAATATGGTGGAGAAGAGAACGAGCAGAATTCAAAGAAATTCCACGCTCCATTGAAGGACCACCGCAGATCAAACCCACACGGAGCTTAGACATCTTCTCTGAATTAGCCATAGTTTGATAATGATGATGAACTGATTTTTGAGTGTTTGAGTTTACTCCTCAACACTGCAACTGTGGATTAAAGTGTTGATGTCTTGTTTTTTTTTTTTTGTTTTTTGGGGTGGTTGAAACTGTAAAGTGCCTCAGGAGAAATCATTTAGGAGTCGGTTAGACTTGAGTAGGAGTATCTATCATTCCTGGTAATTTTACTAGCAAATTTACTAGCAAATTTAACCGATATTTGTTACTAGCCTCAGGAGAAACTGCAACTGTGGATTAAAGTATCTATCATTCCTGGTAATTTTACTAGCAAATTTAACCGATATTTGTTACTCCACAGTTGAGTAGGAGTCGGTTAGACTTGAAAGAAAAAATATTAAGACTCGTTATCTTCATGAATCATAAGCCCAAAATGAAGTATTTTATTTGTAAGACTTAATTTAGATTTCTAGGTTTTTCTACTTTATTCTTAATTAAGCATTTTTACAATAATATATAAAACCCAAATTTTCACTCATATTTGCTATTTGTAATTTCAACAAAAACATTTGTGTTCAACTTTATTCTCACTCTAACACCACGAGAGTCAAAGTCTATGACAATGCTTAAACTCAACTTGAGTATGGGGATTGGGACTCGGGACTTAGGAGTGTGGGGAGACTCGAGAGTTGACCAAACCAACTTCAAGAAATAACTATTTTCATATACTTCTTAAAATAATTAACTTTTGATAAACTATACGTCAAAGTCATTTGACTATCGAAGTTAAATGGGAACAATATAAATGAGACCGAGGGAGTGAGTACTAAACATGATTTATTAGCTTGCTGAAGTAGAAAACTAGTTTGCTCCATCCCACTGATCTGATTAGTTGAAAGAATAATAGAAATATTTATAATAGTTGGGCCTCAACCATAACCTTATTTATCTATCAAGAAGTATTATAAATTAAAGCAATGAAACATAGCACAAGTAAGAAAAAAACCAAAGGCTTCAGAATACTGCTCACCAGATTGATATCTGTGAACAAATACAGCCTGGTTGAGCGAAGTCATCACAATTTAGTCATACAGCCATACAGGGCCGCCATGAAACCCAAAGCGGTTTAATGCCAAGGCACATTACATAAATCATATCAGTGATGATTCATGTAGACTGTAGTGTCATATATAGGCTGGAAACCTTCACAAGATGAGCATGGTTTTGAATTTTATTCACTGGTCTTTCGGATGTTACAACAACCGAATCTAGCTGCAAGTAGCTGTGTGTTTGCCTTTCAATGGTTATAGTCTTACAGAAGAATGATAACCTACCAAATCTCGAATTCTATAAAAGTTAAATCCCAGTCATGCTCACTGTCTTTAGAAGAAAAGTATCCTGTTATGATTTCATGTGCATCATCTGTTGACTTATTTATGTCGACAATCGGNTCCAATGGAGAAAACTTCTCCAAAAAGGAGGAAGGGGACGAGCTCAAAGGCCCCAAAGAAGGCTCGCAACTCTAAGCCAAGGGCCTATGTGGAGGCAGATGAAATCGTTGAGGAAAAGGTTCCTCTCAACTCGTCCTTGGAAATGATTGTCTCTCCATTTGCCGAGGGATTTAAAAATGATGTCCTCAATCATCTCAATTCTCTTGCCCTTCTAAGTGATGTACTTCTTCGCAGTATGCTTTCATGTTTCTTCCACGGTGTCTGGAGGTATAAGAAGTCATGGTATGATTCCTCTCACGCCTTTACTTTTTTCAAAGAGGCAATGAATGCTCAAGGCTGGGTTGATCTTCTTGACATGTATAGTCCCATATACTTGTCAGATATTATCCAATTCTATGCCACAGTCAAGGTAGATGTTTCCTCTGGAACTTTATCAGCTTTTGTCAATCAAAAACCCTTTGTTTTAATTATCCAACAACTAGCTACCGTTCTTGGTGTCCCTGATGTCGGGTTATATACTTACCCGAAGAGGGATTGGGGTGAGATTGATGGTGCGACCTCAACCCAAGTAATGAAAGTCCTTCGACCCCATGATGAGGACGGACCAACAAATATCTATGCTCTTGAATTACCCGCTCCAAATAGGTTTATCTTTAATCTGATCTTTCGCAACCTACTCCCTAGTAACAACAGCCGTGGGAGGTGCTCTCTCCTTGAGATGCTCCTCATCCACCACATAGTCAAACATGAACCAATTAACCTCCCTTGCCTTATGTTCCACCGTATCCATGA
>VHZZ01000456.1:197584-223118 GCA_009801015.1 Silene noctiflora | reverse complement strand
CCCTACTTACCGCTAGCTTAGGTTAGTAGTACTTAGGTAATTTATTTTTGATACTAAAACGACGGTATCACTAGGTGTGCGACCGCCTAGTCAATATGGTTTTTATTGACTTGGAAAAGGCATATGACAGGGTACCGAGAGAAGTACTTTGGTGAGCTTTGGCGAGAAAGGACATGTATGAGGAGGGCTAGTGCAAGTGTTCGCACCAGTGTGGGGAGAACGGAGGAATACCCCATTACCATTGGGGTGCATCAAGATTCTGCACTTAGTCCTTTTCTCTTTTCTATAGTTATGGATGAGTTAACAAGGGTTATTCAGGATGACATCCCTTGGTGTATGATGTTTGTCGATGATATTGTGTTGATTGATGAGACGAAAGAGGGGGTTGAAAGATAGTTGGAATTATGGAGACAAACTTTGGAGACTCGTGGGTTTAGGCTAAGTAGGAGTAAGACCGAGTATTTGAGGTGCCAGTTCAGTAACCCCGGGGGATTGAGATCGACAGAGGTGGGGAGTATTATTTTCGATGGAAATGTTGTTGAGGGGTCAGCTTTCTTTAGATATCTAGGATCTATTATTCAAAAAGATGGGGAGTTAGACGAAGATGTGGCTCATAGAATTAAAGCGGGATGGTTGAAATGGAAGAGTGCTACAAGGTTCTTATGCGATAAAGATATGCCCCATAGATTAAAGGGAAAATTCTATTGCACGACGATTGGGTCTGTCTTACTTTACGGCTCCGAGTGTTGGGCCGTGAAACATTGTAACATTCAAAAGATGAGTGTGGCGAGATGCGTATGTTGAGGTGGATGTGCGGCCACACAAGGAAAAATCGATTAAGGAATGAGGTGATTAGGGCAAAGGTGAAAGTGGCGCCAATAGAGGACAAGATGGTGGAAAATCGACTTGGCCATGTGAGAAAGAGACCTATGGACGCACCAGTTAGGAGGCTGGAGACTTGGGGAACAGAAAAAGTTGTTAGGGGTAGAGGGAGACCAAAACAGACATGGCTGAGAGTTATATAGCACGATATGAGATTTATCATGCTTGACTAGGAGATGGTGTCGGAGAGGGCACAATGAAGGGAAATGATACATGTGAATTTTTAGTTTTTGGATGTTATTTGACATATTTAATGTTTTTATTTATTTATTTTTTTAAAAAAATTATTTGCTCTTTTCGGATTTAGTACAAGTTTTTACCAACAACTTTTTATATATTAATACTTGTTTCACTTTTAAGGTATTCCGGACCCTTAAGTTTTACTTCGGTTTTCAAAATCGTTTTAATCTTTATTCTCGATTTAAATTCTAAGTTTTATAAAAGAAATCCGGACTTAGATTTTAAAACCTATAAGGCTACCTTGGCTTTTGTATTATGTTCCACTACCATTTTGTTTTTCACTTTTCCTTTCCTATACTTTCGCATTTTGAGGGGTGCGTTCACCTATGGACGGTTCTAAATGATGATTCATGTCATCCAACCTTAAACCATTTTAGGATTAAAACTATGCTGCTGCTGTTGTTGTTGTAAAATTCGAATGACCCGACCCGAAAAATGACAAAAAAAAAAAAAAACGTGGTCGTTTTATGATTTCCGCCCAAGGCCCATCCCTCAATTTGAATCTCCCTCCATCAGTCACTTCACTTGTGTCAGTGTTTGAATACACAGTCTCTTGAAATCAAATTTCCCCAATTTCAATGGCTTCAAACCCTAAAAAAATCACATTCGACGAATTATGGAGTAATAGCACCTCCAAAAATCAAGAAAATCAAGCTCCAAACTTATCTAATCATCAACAACCTCCTAAAATCGTCGTCACGTATGGTCGCAATACCTCAAACGACGCTCCTCCTGCTTCTAAGAATTCGCAACAGTAATCTCTTACTATATCTTCATTGATCATTCATTTTTGTTTAATGTTTGTTATTTGAGTTCGATTTATGTGTTTTTGTTCAGTTTTTGTTGTTGTTGTTGATGTAATTATGTAGAGATGGAGGTAAGAATTCGAGGACAAGCACAAGCAATAATGCGAATCGTGTGAGTTTTGTGCCAAATCGTTTGCAACGAGTTAGTTGGAATCGTTCTCTATCTACCAGGTTTGGTTTCAACTTTCATGTTTCATTTGAATTGTTTAAGCGTTTAAGACCATATAGTATAATTGTTGTGACGTGTCTAATGATAAAGATTACGAGAGTGTTAATTAGCTCAGCTGGTAAAGTTCGACGAATTGAGTGGATACGTAGGTGCCAACTCGTTCGTATCGATGGGCTGTTGCCTCTCTTTCTTTGTAACTATCCGTAGTAAAAAAACAAAAAACAAAAAACAAAAATTGAGCTGTTTGGAGCAAATTTGGGAGCTTTATTACTAGGTTGGTTCGGATGTATGTAACATATTTTTGTCGGAATTGGTTGCAGAGGGAGGACAAGTATTGCAGTTATAGCAGTATCTGATCGTCAGGGGGAACAAAAACGGGGGCCAAGACGAAAAAACAGACCACCTATTCCTAAAGTGTGTAACTTTTTTTTGGTTTCATTTTCGTTCTCAAATTATCGTTTTGTTAATTTAACGTTTTGGTTAATACGGAGTAGTTGGTACCGACTTATTGGTACCAATTTATTGGGATTGAGTAGCTAGAGATGATTATGTTGACAAGATATTGATTGTTTGGTTGCCTAATAAACTCTCGAAATGAAATAGACTGTCTCTTTTTACGGAGTTATGAGTGAGGCATAGACCCATGTCACAAAGTTGACCTTGTATCAAAGGCATTCAAGGTTCATAGTTGGCCAGCTAATAATTACAGAGAAACGAGTGTAGTTGTTCATATTGAATGCCCTACCTTGTGGCATAGGAGTTTTGATAACTTCTCCCTTCTAAGTGTTACTTGCTCGTGTCCCATATTTATAAAAGAGGATGTGTGATTACTTTATAAACTGAGGAACTAATCCACCCATTTTCAGTTGGTTTTGGGATGAAACATTTTTAAGTGACTCTCCTCCTTGTCGGTGCAATCTAAACTCTGGTCATGGATTTCACAACCACCAATTATAAATTTCAAGTTCAACAGAATTTTGGACCCTCCCCCACTCCGAATTCAATTAGCACTGTGAATGACTATAGGGGAAGGGAAATCTCGTGTACTCGATATAATCCCCAATGTGTTATTATTGGGGAATGCAGCTTGTTATTTATTAAATGCAGGAAGTATATGTTAAAAATTAAACTTGTTTGATGACTTCTATGTTTTTAAATGATCGTGTTTTTTGTAAGATGTTTCTGATTATGTTGTATATTCATACTGATAATATTATCTTCTTAACATAAACTTTCTCGTGGAACTATATTCCTAAATGAACACTATAGTTCATATAAGTTGATTTCCGCCATGTCTAGTCACGGATATGTGAACTTGCGGAGATATTCAGGAGTTAGAGATGTTGATATTTTTTGCTTTTCTTTCTCTAGGGAAAACTTGCGCCACTCCCAAATTTTGAGAAAGAGCGAGCATACTTTCAAGAAGTTGATGCAGATGAGTTGCTGGAAGAGAGTCCTTCCCCCAAGAAATGTGTTTGGGTTATGGGCCATCAGCCTAACAGTGTAGCTGTACCACCACTCTGCACTAGACTAGAGAAGTGGCTGCATGCTAAAAGACGGCATGAAATGGTTTCTACTTCTCTTTCAACTGTACTAAGAACTCCAGCTGAGCTATTAGAGCCTATCCCTTACAATAATGATGGATGTGATTCATCATGTATGCCGAAGTCAGAAACATTTCACTTGCGGAACATTTCTGGTTCAGGCTCTGTGCCAGACATCCACACACATTCTGAGAAATCGCATACCAATCCAGATCATCTAGTGGACAAGGACTTTGATGATATAGAATCTGAAATCAAGAAACTTTCTTTGGCATCACGGCCAAGTTCATCGGGTAATGATGCATTTTTTGCACTGCTTAAGGAATGTGGACAACCTGCTCCATCTACACTGCTCGATGTTTTCTCCAAGCTTTGGTTAGTACTCTTGTGAATGGTGACACTAATTACTCTATTTCAGTTCGTCCTACTATCATATTTGCTAAATAGATTAATGACTTGAATCCTTAATAGTCCAGATACTCCAAGATTTTTAGTTAGTCATCTATGTAGGTGGGTCCGTGGGTATAATACTTTTTACTCTTTAACATGATAATAATTCTAGCTGACCTCTGCATCCCAATACTCTCTGGAGATTTTGTTGCAGCTTGTAGAAGTAATTATAATACTGCAAGAGATAACTTCTACCAACATCATGAAAAGTAAAGTATTTTTAGATTTAGCTTTGTTAGGTTACTTGGCATTTCTAGAGATACTAGAAAAGTAGGAATCCGTGGATATAATTCATAAATACTTTGCTTAATTAACTGGAATCAATAAGTCCCTGCTAATTCCATTTAAACGGGCTCTGTATTTTATCTGTAAGAGGTTATCAACGTCTAAAATTCACGATGTACTCACTATGACAACCTTTGCTTTTGCCCTTATATGCAACTTTAATGCTTACAGTCCGCTCTTTTGCTTTCAAATTTCTCTCCACTAATCGAGGTGCTAATCTACCAGCTTGTAGAGACTTAACCTGTGACACTGTGCATTTAATTGCACTAAACTATTACAGCAATCTCTTAATGAGCCTCTTCCATTTGCTATCCTGCATTATCCTGTTTTTCTCTCGCAAAAGAGAGTTTATGATACAAAAGTTCTCTGATGAGATATGTTTATATGGAGCACAGTGACCCAGGGACCATCGTCAAGATTGGTGAAGGAACATATGGGGAGGCTTTTATTGCCGGTGATTCTGTTTGTAAATTAGTTCCAATTGACGGGGAGCTTCGAGTGAATGGTGAAGTGCAAAAGGTACGCCACAAAACTTTACATTCTTCCGAGTCCTCACTATACTGGTTGTGAAGACAAATTTCTTTAGTTATCATTTCTTTGTGCTTCTTCCACATGGTTTCAATATGTCTTTTGAGCAGTTTTGCCAAGTATTTCCATCTTCTAGTCTTCTAGGCAAAGATCTAAAACACAAAGAACTGCTCAAATAGGCTATTGCTGTTAATTTTACAACTGATTTCTATAATGCTTCTTGGATTCTTAAAATTCTTTAGTGCGTCATTTTGGAAATTGGATGCTATTTGCATCTAGAGAGCTTTATGCATTAACTCTATTTAGCAGCGTTGCTTACCAAATACACCCGATGCATTCTAATATTAAATACGGAACATAAATCAAGTTTGAGTGGTTACCATTGCGTGTGTACTAGAAAGAACTTATTTATTTTTTCAGTGAAATTTGAACCCTGCACGACTACTATGCGTGGCACTTGTACAACTGATTTGGTTACTTTGCAGAGATCTATAGAGTTGCTGGAGGAAGTAATATTGTCGCGGACACTTAATCATTTAAGGGGACCTGAACTTCTTGTTGACAATGCTACCTCAACATTCATAGAAACCAAAGAGTAAGTCCAGAGTAAAATTTATTGTAAAATTCATGGAGACACCACATTTTACTTCGTTAAAAATTATACTATAAGTGGGCCAGCTTATATAAATGGCAAAATGATGACAGAAGAAACAGAAAGGTTCAGCCTGCCAGAGGATAACTTGGGCAGAACATTAATGTAACCAAATCTTATTAATCGTCTTCATTGTGCATGGGTTTGATTGTTACTCCCTTTGTCCCGGTGAATTGTTATCTATTTCCAGTTTTGATAAAATTTTGGTTGAAAAATGATATGTGCAAGTGATGAAATAACATAAATAATTGATCTATTCCACATTCTCTCATTTCCTTGAACATTGTGCCAAAAGCAATAGATAACTAATAGATTGGGACTGAGGGAGTATTGTTTTCTGAAAATACATTGGTTAGATGGATGCAGTGACTTGAAATAGCGTCAGAGCTATTATATGCTCAAAGATAGTAGAATCTATGCCTAGTGGACCAGGTTGATCCTCTCATATAAGCAACCTATCTCATTTATTCTTGTCCTTGCGGATGAGTGATGTGAGAAAAGCCATGGAATTTCGAACCACCTCCAAGGGTCATACGGGAGAATCTACGCCTCGATGACTGGTGTCTTTTCAAACCTTAATCTTTGCTGTGGATTGTTTATTTTTCAGCATAAAGGTTTGCCAAGGTCCATATGATCCTATTCTTCTCAAAGCTTGGGAAACTTGGGATGCGAAGAATGGCTCAGAAAATGATCATCCCAAGCTGTTTCAAGAGCAACAGGTTTGCTATTCCTTGATGTTTACAGGCATGCTTGAGAAGACCACGTGATAAGCTCAAGCAGTCTTACGCCGCATCTTTCATGTGTGCACTTTTCGTGCAGCTTCAGCTGGCCTTTCAGTTACAAGCCATTTATTAGTAACACCTTTTCTTATTGTTGATTTTGTTACATATCAGTGCTACGTTGTTTCCATTCTTGAGCATGGTGGTAAAGATCTTGAAGGCTTTGTCCTTGTAGACTTCAACGAAGCACAGAGTTTGTTAGTTCAGGTTTGTTTAATAGTTTAATTGAGTTTCATCCTCGATAACTTGAGACATTTTCGTTGATTGGTGTTCTGAATTACTGTCAATTGCAGGTAACAGCTGCCTTGGCTGTTGCAGAAGCTGCTTTCGAGTTTGAACATCGTGATCTCCACTGGTTAGCACATTTAATTATTATTTTTTTTTTTTAATATGAAAACTAATCCACATTGAAAGATATTACTTCATACTCTGTAGTAAACATTGGTGTACAAGTCATACCTTCCATTTTCATTTTTGTTTATCTATTTATTCCTTTATTTCAGGGGGAACATCCTCTTAAGCAGAAAAGAAACTCCCACATTGCAATTCACTCTTGAAGGGAAGACATCATCTATAACAACACACGGGCTCGTGGTTTCAATAATAGATTTTACTCTTTCAAGAATTAATACAGGTTACTGCCTTATTCATCATTTAACTTTGCTGCTGCAAATATTGATAGGCTGATATGACTTTTTTGCAACGCATACAGGCAATACTATTCTCTATTTGGATTTATCATTGGACCCTGAACTTTTTGAAGGCCCCAAAGGAGACAAGCAAGTAAGAGAATCCTAAAACATATTTTATCGTGTTTTGTTTATAGTGAGAGACTAAAGGCACTATTAAAGTTTCAATATTCTCATGCAGTCAGAAACGTATCGCAAGATGCGAGAGGTCACAGATGATTGCTGGGATGGAAGGTATGATTGTGCCAACATTATTTTGATTTGCGGAAGTCTAATTGTCTCGTGGTTGGATAATATTACATTATTTGTAGATGTTCTTAATACTCTGCACAGAAAGGCGAGAACTCGGGTTTTTTCCCGAAATCTCCATATGTTGTTAGACTTTGAAGATGGTTTAAACTTGAAAGAATCAATTCTTTTAATTGGCGAGATTAAAATAAACTAAATCAAATTTTCGGGGGAAGCTTTGCTGTAGAAGCAGTTTGTTTTCAGTAGTCTGCATCTATGTTACTTCGACACTTCATATGAGGTCACGTACCCGTGTCCGACACTCGATCCTTGGACATTGGTATGACACTCAGACACTTCATTTTTGACCAAAAACGTTGACAATTTTTCATAAAATAGCCGTGTCTGACACTTGGATACGCACCTGTGTCCGACCCTTCATGCCGAGTCGGAGTAACATAGGTCTGCATGCACATGTAAAATATCACTGATGCGATTCGTTGGTAACGGTGTTCAAAATGCTTGAATTTTTCTTGCAGTGTCCCCAAAACCAACGTGTTATGGCTACAGTACTTGGTGGATATATTGATACTGAAGAAATCATTTGTAAGTGCTATTCTTTCGCCTTCATTGCTCATACATGGAGGTAACTGTTTGTGCTGCCTTGGTCTAAATAGCTGTAGACATAAACAGACATGAGACACCTCTCTTTCTCAACTTTGAGGTGGTTACTTAAAACTCTTTAGTGCTGACGATGGAAACACACTTCTTTTGTGATGTAATCTAGTATTCTAGTAGTTGTTTGAGAAGTAAGATCTACTAAATCATCTTGTCCGATTTATCACAGTATAATATACAAAAAGCTGTAGAATTTCCTTGTAATTTGAGTTTCTTATGGCGGAAAATAATAAATCCTTCTATTGGTTTAATTTATCATAATGCCCCAGAATATTCAAGATAGAATCTATTATTTAGAGTTGATTTCGGACATACTAAGTGGCAAATGATTACTTATTCGTACTGTCACTGAGCAGCCATATGATAAGTTATTGTCTTGCTGCTAGAAACGTTCTGGAAAAGATGAAAGAGAGTTGCGATCATTGAAGAAGCGATTGAACAGTTATGACTCTGCCAAGGAAGCTCTCTCGGATTCTTTCTTCAGTGAACTGATACTCGATCATGCTACATGAAGGAAGGTTGATGAATAGAACATTTTGACAAACGTGTTCAAGAATTCAGGTTTGTGCTATGTGCCTATGTCACCTTCAAGGTCTGTAATCTACTGTATCTATAACTGTATAAATCATCCCAGTACTATGATACCAGTCTTCGACAATCATTTCCACATTGTTGAAAGTTTGTCTCATGCATGAGTTGAGTTAGTCTTTTATTCATTCTGATGAAATACCGGCTTTCCTTGAAAGCGATTATCTTCAACTCATTTTGTATCCAAGGGCAATTCGAACAAGTATAGGGGTTTTTAACTTTTCACAAATTCTCATTTAAGGCGGTACTATCTGTCTTGAGCTTAAGACGAGTCAAGTATCATACCACTTGTGTATATAAGACAAATATATTATTTTTCCTTATGCATTATTGTATACACCAGTGATATTTACTTGATCCGTGGCTTGATGCCGTCTTAAGGGAGACTTACAGGCTGTAAGACTGTAAGTTGTTGTCCAGATGCTAAGCACCATGAAACATAATCCTCTGTAATGGAAGATCTAATGGAGTCATTTCAATATATTAAAACAGTAAAATATCAAATCAAGACTTTACATTGGCTAAGCTAAGGTTGTTGAAAGTTAAAAATGATTTGACTTTATCTTCTGACTGTTGCCGTAAAACCATTCATGTTGTCCGGTGTCCCTGTCATCCAACTCAGCTTCCAGGTCAGAAAGAAGAATTGATGATACATTTTCAATTAACTTTACCATTTTGTGACATGGTCACATGTCATCTGACTTGTACAAAAGTTCCCTTTAGCCCTAATTGAATTTTGTGAAATACTCGTAGTAGTAATACATCATCTTTTTCAACTTTCTAATATAACGATGATGTTCGTATGTCATTCTCATGATTAGTGACTCTTCAATAAGAATATTGTAGATATCTTCATTACTTCTTTTAATGATAACAATAAATGAGGTGTACAAGTACTATAAGGTCGTTATGCATAGTAGTTGATCATTGTACTCTTTTCTTTTTGTAACTACTCCCTTCGTCCTAGTCATTTGTCATTTGTCATTTGTTACCTATTCTATTTTGGCGTGTTTTTGAGTCAATTGTTTACCTTTCTATTTTAGGAATGCCTTTGATGGACAATTTGATCTTCCACACTATGTTACTTCGATACTTCATATGGGCTCACATACCCTTGTCCGACACTCGATCCTTGGACACTGGTATGACACTCGGACACTTCATTTTAGACCAAAAACTTTACAATTTTTCATAAAATAGCTGTGTCTGACACTTGGATAGCACTCGTGTCCTACCCTCCAAGCCGAGTCGAAGTAACATAGCCTTCACACTCAATTTAGTCCACCTGTCATCTAATAATTTACCCTCTTCTCTTTCGTTGGTCTTTGTGCCAAAACCAAAGGTAAATAAATGATCGGGACGGAGTGAGTAATGTGTTTCATAGCTATGTGAATCTGACACTTCACTTTGTTGGTGTTTCGAGTGTCTGACATCTATCATGTCCGACACGACACCATAGAAATTGCACAAAATATGCGAGACATGACACCAGATCACCTATTCACCACCCATGTCGAAGAGTCTAGGTAACACAGCGGAGTATCTAATGTTAGAACAACCTCCTACTTTCTTGTATGCATGCAGTAGCCTACTAGCCTCAACTCTTAATGTTGGTGGCTATATTAATAAAGTTGCAAATTCCATGGAAGATCATGTTTTGAAATAAAAGCAATTGAGGTATTATCTGTTAATCACATTATAATCCAACTTTAACGAAGAAAAGTTGCTTTTAATATAGATCTAAATTATGAATAACAGACTTTAAAAATGGATCATGCTTGTCCATGTTCCAGTATTTGGTGGTTTGCTTTCGGCTTTATACGAAGCTTTTTGACGAATTAGCAAAGTAGTATGTATAGCAGCAGGCAGCAGGCAGCAGCCATGCAGAGTGCCGAGTAATCTCACATGTGATTAGCCCTACCAAATTGCGCAGAAAACCAAATGTGTATAATACTTTACTCAAAGCATTCTTATTTTTGTGTTCATCATGACTGCAGTTTGTATCTTTGGTTTTGATATTAATGTTTGTTTTTGTTATCCTAGTTTCATCTTGGATGACGTTGATTTGCACTCAGAGCCGACAATGTAATTTTGTGCTAATAATTGGTTTAATGCTATCATTTCCCTTAAACCATACTCCCTAGATAATATGATTTGGTTGTTGTCGTTAATTGTTAAATTAATATTTGAGTTTGATTTCAATCTTCATTAATCACTATGGTGAAAAACTCGGTACCTTTTTTCTTATTAGTTTTATTAAGTTCAGTTCAGCTTTTCCTTTTACAAATTAACTCTTTACATCAGTTCAGTTCAAATCTATTAAGTTCAGTTTAGTTTAGTTCAGCTCCATTAAATTCGGTTAAGTCGAGACGAGACGAGACAGTGGGGAATCAGAAGTGGGCATCCTAGTTGATATTGGGATTGAAGAGGATCCCAATCTCCATGCCTCAAATGAAAACAACCAACTTTGTTGTGCACCATTCCACATGTCTCTTCAGTTAAAGTTGGCCGAATGTTAAACATGCACATGATAGATAAGGATCGGATTTCCAATACACCCTCTCATTCGTTCCTCAAATATCCATTTTCCCCTGCATCTTCTTATCTAAATACTTCCTTAAAGGAGTCTGTATAAATAAAGTTAAAGAAAAGCATTGTATTGTGGACCTATATTAATCCCCATTTCTTCCATAGTTTTTACAAAGCGTCTTGCTTGTGACGGACACTATCCGTCACAAGCTGAAAACGGATAGTGTTCCTCTCACAATAAAGCAAGTGGGAGGACAAGTGGATGGAAAATGGAGCATCCATGTTTGGTGTCACTTGCATATTGTGAGAGGGACACTATCCGTTTTCAGCTTGTGACGGATAGTGTCCGTCTTCAATGAGAATTTGGCTTTTGCATATGTTCAATAAAATAATTATTAATATACATACAATCTTGTTTTTATGGAAAAAACAAACAAAATCACCGCGGACCATAATCAAAATGTATACATGGACTCATAACCTTCCTACTATTATATTTTCTAGACAGTTATAAAGATGATTTTTCATCTTTATTTTATCGATGTGAGACATGAGTTTGCACCCTACTAGGAAAAAAATTATATTATTTCAATTTATCATAAAACTTGAAGTTTTCATAACATGTGTCATTAGCACACATTATAAAAAAACCGTTTTATATTATTAAAAAATTGATAGCGCTATATCTAAAGTGATGCACACTAAATAAACCCCGTTTCACAAGACAAATATATATTATAGAAAAACAATGACATTGGACAAGCAAGTAATTAATAGAACATGAGAATGGCTTGATTTCCATCTGCACTTGAGCAAGATTGAGGCAGTCAGAATTGGCATCAATGAGCCAGAAGGCTTGATTAGTAGCATCCAAAATGGCATAATACAAAGCAGTAGCCTCAGCTTGAAGACACCAAATTCGGCAGAGTGTGCTAATGAAGTAGGAAGAAGAACCGTGCGTGGTATCTTGAGTAAGAAGATTTATCCAATTAATTTTACACCCATGATGTAAAATTCGTATTAATTCATTGAAAAGTTGATTCAGTGATTTGGTAGTAATTACTTAGAGCAATAGAACATGCTCTCCAATCTCCTATGACAAAGCACTTCTCTTTTTCCATATTTCAATTCACCAAAATTGCAACAAACATATAATGGTCCCTTTTTCACTTTATACTACTTTCTTCACCCCAATCTCTCCTTTATCCCCCCCAACACCTTGTTCTATTCTCACTATTCCCCTCTTTCATTTTCAATTCCATCTACTCCCTTCTTTTCATCTCTTCAATCTTTATGAACAATATTTAACCACCATTTTCAAATTCCACTCCAAAAAATAAAAACCCCCATCAATTCCAACTTCATCCTTGAAAACAACTAATTTCAAATCTTTCTAAAATCCCATCTAAACCCTCCCTCCTTCACTATAATAATGGCTACACCAAACTTAATATTCCTACTCATCTCAATTCTCTTCATCTCATGCATCTCCAATTGTGGTAAGTAAAATTCTATTCCCTCTCGTCAACTAGCTTAGTATCACGAGAGATACTGCTCATGATCTGGGTTCGAATTCTATTCCCTTTACTTGTCTAATTTAAGGCTGCGTATATCTTAACCTCCCTAGGACGAACTTATGTAGCTTGTAACATAACTAACACACACTAATGATTGTCAACTTTTTTGTAGGAGGATCAACATCATCATCATCATCATCATCATCATCACCAAACAATAGAAAGATAATAAACATTGAGACAAGACAAGATGATTCAATATACACAGCTTCAACAATCTTGCCAACAACAACAACAACTCCTATTACAAATCCAGCAAACTTCCCACCATACACACCAACACCAACAGTAGTAACAATCCCAGCATCAACACCAACATCAGTACTAACACCCTTAAACCCTATGCCAACTACACCCACAACCACTATCCCATCACCGACAACCACTTCTCCCATTACACCTGTCACTAACCCAACCACCACGTATCCGGGCCCAAACACAAACCCAAACCCGGTTCCAGCTGGTTCAGCCCCGGTAGTACCGGGGCAGACATGGTGTGTTGCTCAAGCCGGGGCGGACGAGAGCACACTTCAATCAGCATTGGATTATGCTTGTGGGATTGGTGGAGCTGATTGTTCAACAATACAACAAGGAGCTAGTTGTTATAATCCCAATACTTTGCAAAATCATGCTTCTTTTGCTTTTAATAGTTACTTTCAGAAGAACCCTGTTGCTACCAGTTGTGTTTTTGGGGGTGCTGCTATGCTTGTTAACACTAACCCTAGTAAGTTTCCCTTGATTTGTTTGATATTTATCCAGTTTCAGTACCACCCTATGCCTGCCGTATTAATATATTCTTATGTGAGGATAGTTGTAATTTTATAGGTTGTTTTAGTCGTGACTTGATTCAAACCCGACTCATTTTCATCCCTATTACATTGTTCTAACTTATAAGATTTTGAAAATTGGTTCATGTGTGTGTATAGGTTCCGGTTCCTGCATATATCCATCGTCAGCAACAGGAGCAGGAGCAGGAACAACGGGAACACCTGCATCGACAATACCACCAGCAACTACTTCATCCACAAATGGAGCAACACCATATGGGGGAGTAAATGGACCACCATATGATGTTCCGGCATCCGGGTATGCTATCCAGTCAACTAGTACTTTTACCGTTAGTCTTGTATAAAACCGTTAATACACGTATAACTTACGAGTAGTTAATATACGAAATACCTTTTATTAAATGAGGTAAAATACATAAAATGAATAAAAGTATCATCATCTCATTTTATTTGACAACTTGTGGTATTTTTTAAACTGTTGTATGTGAATCATCTACGCTTGAAATGTACGCCTTAACTTTTTAGTGTTTGATGATGTCCCTTTAAAAAATCATTTTATACTTACTGTATTATGTTTTTCACTGCAAAGGCTCCTGCTATGGTACAGGCCACAGGGCAAGTCAATTGGGTCAGATATAAGAGACTACTGTGCTCGAGTAAAGGGCCTTCTCAAACAAGGACATGTTTTCAATATTTATATAATAGACTCCCAGTCTATTGGTTTGTTTAACTTTGATTAACATATTCTTTAGAATGAACAAAAAAAAAAAAGGTAGACAAATGACTTTGACGAGTCTGAGGACGAGAGGAGTAACTGTTAACCATGAAGTATGGTAAGAATTGGTTTTGTTTTGGAGTGCTATATTCACGTCATTTTGGGTTCGAGTCATTTTGAGTTGGATAAATTTTGGGTCAATAATTACCTGGCAATCGAGTCTTGAGTCATTTCAATTTGTCTATATTAAGATTTCATTTTGTTTGTTACGTATATCGTTGTCATTTGAGATCAATTGAAGTGCTTGGTATACAAGTCATATTGGGATCAATTTGAGCATCGATTCAGGTCTCGGATCGAGTCTTGGTAACTGGGACAATTTTGCTAGATCTACTATTGAGACTCACACCATTAATAATAGCAAAAGTGTACTTTAGAAGGTTTCCTTTTCTCTTGGAAATGAGTATTAGTCTATGAGCTGTACTGATTCCCCATCTAAATGCACCCGATTTTTATGCAGAAGCTATGGATCTCCACCATTTTTAATGAATTCAAGCTACCCAGCATCCGGGTTTCCAACAAGCTATGGACCTGACAGCCCCCCTACTGGTACCTCTTATCCTGCAGGTTCAACTTCTACACAACCCTGCATTAGTTTCGTAATCCTGGTACTGTCACTCTCCATCACGAATTCAATTTTCAGTTCACAGTAAAAAGGATAAATCCAGGTAGCAGTAGACCGGAATCACGTCTCTTGTACATATGTTTTGGTCAAAATTTGCTGAAATGTTAGTGTTTTAGATTCGTAGAGTTGTTCTAAACTCGCACTTATTAAATCAACCAGCAGTAGAGAAGATGATCACAGAAGTAGAAGTTCTAGTTCAGGATTAGATAGATTTGCAACACTGGAGGTTAGAGATGTACTGTATAAAATATGCATTCATGAGTCTGTACTGTAGTATTAGTAGTTATATGTTATGTTTTGATCTGATTTATTAAACTAATGAAGTCTTATCACCATCAGAATTCTTTGTCACAAATACTTTTGTAAAGCGGGTTTACAATACCTTATTATAACCCGCCTTACTTGTAATGCTATCGTGTTCCCTCCTTTCCCCGATAAACAGCTACATTCTGATTAGTTGCTTTTGCTTTTTGCACACTAATTTCTTACTATTTCAGGCAAGCTATATAGACAGAAAAAAATGCTTTCCATTAGTAATCTAATACTAACCTCAAAACTCCACGCTGTATAATTCACCTGTTGTTAGATTTCTGATTTTTGAGCTGTCCATATTCTTTTCGCCACCATATTTTTAATGCAGTGTAATCGATTAGCCCTCACCAGTAACATATGCTAAATGCTAGCATAATCAAACAACATTGTAAAATAGTCGTATTCGTATTTTTATGATACTTCTAAAACACAATTTTTTACCAAGATAAAGGGTCGGAAAGAAACTTATTTAGTAAAATGGGTTCAGAACTTGAAACACGTCATTTGAGAGGCGTATTTCCTCTGAACCCATTTTGCCAAGTAAGTTTGGTTCGACTCCATTTTACTTGATTTATTTTATTTGTAAACCCTCTTTTAAAGAAGATTCTGTATAACACTTGGGAATAGACAATACATTATTGGTTATGAGGACAATGTAATGGGTTTAATAATTATTCCAATTAAGAAGTAGGGTCGATTAAGAAATGGAACTCAACTTTGAGCCTCATGCTAGGTAGGTGTCTTTTGCTACCAACCTTAATTGACTTTGATTAAATATACCTTCGCTACCCCAGTTTAATGCATATCAGCATTGTCAGTATAACTTCAGCGAAGACAAATAATTGAACAAGACATCTCAGTAAATTTTTAAAATGTTCACCGTTCTATTCAAGACTTAATCGGATGTAATTACTGAAAAGAGAAGAACAATTCTTCATTCATTCTGTAGATTCCTCGCGACTTATCTAAGTATAAACCCAGATTTCACATTCATGTGAACATATGTTCTAGTACTAACTGTAGTTCTACACATGGAGAAAGTTTCTCCGATAATGCTGGCCGATCAAGAAAAGGGACAGAGAGAGGCTATTTATAAAACACTGCACCTCTGTGGTTTGCCTAGCTT
Source organism: Silene noctiflora (assembly GCA_009801015.1). Classification (NCBI taxonomy): domain Eukaryota; kingdom Viridiplantae; phylum Streptophyta; class Magnoliopsida; order Caryophyllales; family Caryophyllaceae; genus Silene; species Silene noctiflora. The sequence continues at coordinate 206,868 of VHZZ01000456.1, read as the reverse complement.
CCTAAGCTCTGGACATACAACATATTGCCTACTTTCTACAAAATACATGTTATCAACAAAACGGTGATTTACCGCCTAGAGAAGACGACCAACACAACCATCGACATGGAGACGAGGATCTTGAAATTCTGGCTTTCCCAGAAATTTGGCTTTTCGGTATTCTCAGTGTCAGCCGCCTGTTTCTTTGTAGCTATTTGATCTCTCAATTCTTTGATGGCTTTGTCCCTTCGCTCACCCATCTACAACCAGAGATACACGGATGGCAGCATGTTAACACGAGCATTAAAAATGTACAAAATCTTAATGCATGTAAAAAGCATCAGAAAGGTACAACACTAAAGTTAACTACTACTACTAGACAAGAACTATGGACTTGTGAGTATGTATTAGTAAGATTTACCCTTTGAAGCTTTCTTGTTTGAGCTCTAGCTTCTTGGAGACAGAACTCCAACTTTAATACACGTTTCTTCAAGTCCTGATCAGCCCTCCGATGCTTCTCCAACTATTTAAGAAACAAATTTTTCAAAAATCACTACAAATTAAAAATGATCAATTCGCATAGTTAAACAACTTCTCACGTGAGACGGTCTCACACTAAAATATTGTGAGACACTCCCATTTACCAATTAAGATACAATATGGGTATGTTAGATGGCATGCTAGAAGCCTAGAAGGCAAGTCCCTCCCACAATATTGTAGAATGGGACAGTCTCTTATGTCACAGGACCCAAAAATCACACCTGTGTTTCTAATTCCTCAGTCTTCAGCTTCCAATGGACAGAGAGAATCCTGATTTCATCCCTTAATTTGGCAATTTCCTCATCCTTTGTGCAAAGAAGCCTATTCATTTTCTCGAGGTTCTTTGGGGAGACCTCATCTAAAATTCTCCTTAGCTCACAATCCTTGGTCATCCCGGATTTGGCAACGGCTTCCATTATATCACGTTCAACTCTCAAGACTTCATCTTTCAATTGTGTTTGTGACGACTCTCGTAATTGCAGATCTTTCTGCAGTTTATCTAATTGCATGGCTAACCCTTTGACCCGAACTTCGTGGTCCTTTAATGAATTATTTTTGTCATCGAGGTCCTTCAATAAAGCCAGACACTGCAACTGGGCTGACTGAGCTGATGCAGCACTTGCATTGGCTGTAGCTTGAGTAATAGTCAGCTGAGCTCTAAGATCATCAAGATCTTTCAGATACTGCATTGCATCATTATACGAAATCAGAACTCAGCGAAGCAGAAATTAAACTCGAGATACAAAACGAATACAAGCAAGTTAGCATAATTCAAGTCAACTTAAAGGATGTGGTGCTGTATAGCCATCATTGATAACAACATTACCAAAATGCTCAACAGCTCTCGCTGACAAACGGGCAATGAGGGTCAAATTTACGCAGTTACCAAACTTGTTATGTTTGATCCATGGTGAAACTTGAAAATGTCCCTAGTCAAAAAACAAATGGATGACATCCAACATTCTTACGGTTCATTTACTCATTTCTCCAAGGAGCAACAAAGCTCATGATTAGATGCTATTCATCTGACAGCAACTAATATAATTATCTGATTGTGAACCACCCAGGTTGTAAAATAATTCAGCATACACCTACTTCAATCAACTAATTATGATATAAGCAAGGTTTGTGTTTGACTATTAGCTATTACGATAATTTACTGGTGCGTCAAACGTGATGCGCCTGAATACTCTAATTTTAACTTTCAAGAGGGTTTTCTTAATGTGTCAATTGATTAATCTAAAACCTAATATGTAGTAATATAATTGGCAAAAATGGTAAAATCAATAAAAACAAGTTAAAGCACTTATATACCGCAAATATAACAGCCTCCATAAAAAACGGAGTGTACTCGCCAAAACTGCAACCAACTCCTCATGAAGTACCAACTAATTAACAAAAATATACAGCAAATTTAATTGCAAATTCAGTCATTAATCTTTCAGGTGAAGATTTAGAAAGATTTGTACATCCATATAGGCTGTAGAGTGTTGAAAGTTTCAACTACAATTCAATGTTGAGCCGGAGTATACAGGTTAAGAAGTAACAGCTCTTAATTCAGATATTCTACAGCACTCTGCAATATCGCTATGATCCAAAACTAAGGCGCGTACTAAATAAAACATGTTTACAGTCTAGTACAAGAAACCATTTCATAAACTGTACTCATTTTGAGAAAGTAAATAATTATGAGATGTCGAGGAACATAAATTAAATGCAGTTATGACATCACATAGATACACATGTTGTTAGATAGATTGCAACTTTGCAAGGTAAACATCATACAAGGTAAACTTCAGAACAATGTGGCATTTTTCGATTGACCATATTTGCACACTTGAAAAGGATATGTAACTACTTCTCGGGGATGTCTATTTCTAGCTTAAATAAAGAGGGGCCAACCATAACATAACCACCCCTATTTAATACTCCCTCCGTCCCGGTCATTTGTTGTCCTTTTTCATTTTGGGTGTCTCAGTCAATTGTTGTCCTTTCTATTTTAGGATTGTATTTAATGAGTAATTTGATCTTTCACATTCAATTTAGTCCACTTGTCATCTTATAATTGGCTCCCTCCCCTTTCCTTGGTCTTTGTGCCAAAACCAAAGGACAACAAATGACCGGGACGGAGGGAGTAATAAATAACCAGATCAAGACTTCAACATTCATCCTCTACCCTACGTCGCTACCCAATAAACCAAGTGGTTCATAAACCGGCCAGTGTTTTCACATTTGGTTTCAATTGTGATCCTAAAAATGTAATCTTGGTTGTTTACAGTATTAAAAAGGGCCGGTTACAAGTCTCTGAGAGCTGACGACTTGCGTTTCCAACTTAATATGCGGCCATGCAATCTTAAGAACAATTACGAAGCAACTAGGATGCAATGTCAACAATGACAACATTACACCAGTGCCTCAAAATCTCCTGCGAATTATGTGGTAATGGGATGTCACATGTATGCAACCCTACCCTCACGTTGATACTTGCTAGCACACAAAGGCTATTTCTTGATGAGCCAAAAAATGAAAAATAATTGATAATTAAGTTGAATAACAACTCTTTCACAATAAAAAGAAACGCAACGAGTTTATTCTATCATACTCCAAAGGTGAAGAACATTGAGTTATCGACCCAATGGAAAGGTGATGCGGTTAAAGAGACCTAATTTCATACCATGACTTTAATGGTTTAATTGACATTTGAATGATGTTAATCAGTCACGACACGATACTAGTATACTTGTCACTTCTCTGGACATTAACCCCATGACATCTCTTATTTACTAACTACCAATTTACTAATTGAAGTGATTAGAAAATCAAATACCCTAACTTAATACCATGAAGCAGTAGTAATGTGAAATCCATCTTGTGTATAACACAGTAAGTCTCTCATAAGACAGCAATATCCGTCTTAAGATAAAATGGGTTACAAATGCTCGACAAACCTTTTGTTAGTCCCTAGGCATCCTCCTTTTGTGGCCTCAACCATACTTGGCATATTTTAAATTTAAGACGGATATTGTCGTCTTAAAAGGGAGAAAAGTCTCATGTTGCTCCAAAATGTAATATTCAAATGAAAGAAAACAAGTTTCTAGTGGAAGCACCATTTTCAATAATTAAGCACACTTGATGAGTAAAGACATGACACCTTGAAACATTCAAACCACAACTAAAGTGAGACAATAAACAAATTCACATTTGGTGCATACTTGGCAATTTTGCTTTACCTTTAGCTGTTTTCACTATGAAACATGCATGAAAAGCCAAAAAGTGACTTCAAAATATGTGGTACTCATATTATATGTCCAACACCAAACCATTTATTAATCCACTAAAAATAACACCAACTATGTAAACATATTCAAATCTCAGTCAACACACATCTTGTACTAGTAACACCCAAATTTGTCCTAAAATTAAGGATCAAAACTTTATGATAATCTTGACGAGGAACACTATCTGCCTTCTCTTCAACCTTCTCCTCTATACACGATTTTATTTAATCCACTTGTTTGACATTTGTGCAATAAGAACAATTAATATTATAAGCCGGTGTGAGAGGAGAAGGTTAGTTGCATTCCTCTATTCTTGATACCATAAAGTATAATCAATCACGAAAATGAAAATCAAGCTTGACAAAAATGGAGAATCAAAAATTAGTCTGAGTTTAAAAGTGGGACCTTTTCAGCACTGGAAGCAGATACTTGCAATTCCTTATTCTTTTCCTCCAAATTTTTATTCAATCTATATACTTCTTCTTCCATCACCTTTGCCTTAGCTTCTGCTTCCTAAAAAAACATTAAAATTATTCAAAACTTTGTTAATAAATCATTGAAATGAAAAGTTTACTCATGAACCAAAATGGACCCACCAAACAAAACTCTTTTCCCATCAAATGAACAAGAACAAAAAGAGACACTAACATGAAATGATTAAAAACCAAATTCAAATTTTGCATAAACTACAATCAAAAGCCATATTCATTACTAGTTCGCCCCCGCTAAAATATAAATCCTTTAGTTAAAGTTTTTGATCTTTTTTTTAACTTGCTCTATTACATTACTAATACGCCATTTTACTTCAAATCTGGCTCCGCTACAGAAAACTCACATGCATCATTTAACAACCCATAAGCACTTAGATCAAGGGTAAGGGGACGTTCTAGCTTAACCAGATGTCTAGGGTTTGAGTCTTGGGAATGCAACCGTGTCAGCTTCAACGCCCTAGTGATCTTACCCGGTTCAAATCCGAACTAAACCGAATGGTGAACTCCAAAAAGAAAAAAAAATGCATCATTTAACTAAAAAAATAGCATAAACCAAGATTAGTAAATGAAGATCCAAAAACAAAAAGACTTGCCTGTCTAGTTAATGATTCTTTAGCACATGATTGTTCTTGTAAAGAGAGACGAGTTCGAACATCCTTCAACTCAACTGCTAGTGACACAACATTTCTTCTAAAATTCTGCTTCTTTTCACTCAAATCTCTTAACAAAGGATCAATTTCCCTCTCAGAAGTTGAACCCATTTATCAAAAAGATTCAATTTTTATGATTATTATTGAAATTGAGTATCAACCCAGTTGATAAAAAGCTAGAAATGATTAATGAATCACAAAAAAGAGGGGAATTTTTTGGGTGCTGGAATAAGGGAAAATGGTGGTTTTTTATTTTTATGATATTCTGAAAGTATATTTTATTATGTGAATAATTATTAAAGTTTATGATAAAATGATGGATTTATATTGATAGAGTAATTTCGAGGAAATGAAAAGTCGACTAATTAAAATTGAAATGAATCACAAGGAAGTGCATGTGAAGTTGATTGAGGAAGGTATAGTTGCTTTCAATGCATCTAATCTAATTTAATTATTTTTGGAAGGGATTAATTTAATTATATTTGTTAATCTTACCCTGCAAAAAAAAAAATAAGTAGAAAGTTAAGGTAAGTAATCATTTATTACAACTGTATAGTTGAATTTATTTTGTCTTTGTATGAAAAACCCATAGACTAAAGAGTTTGATAGTCAAATCTTTGATATCTAACAAAACTTGTTAATTTATTACTAAAAAAAATACTAGTGAAAATAAAAATCAAATAAATCTACCCAAGCACTTGGAATAATAACAATCTCAAGGGTTATTAGCCGGTCGAGATTAGGTTGCGTACATTGAACCAAAGATGCAAATAAGAAGAGAGAAATTTACCAATGATATGGAGGTTGAAATAATAAGACCATATTTTTCATTTCCAAGTTCAGAAGTCTGAGTTTACAATTTACATGCACATACTTGGTATTATAAATGAACAGAAATGGGCATAGTAAAGATATGAAGAAGAGTGTTAATGAAGGGAATGGTGTGACATGCACGAGAGATGCGTGAGAGAATTGAATGAAGGGAGAGGAAGAGTTAATTAGATGAAGGATTGTTTGAGAGATTAATTAAGACAAGAAACATAAGATAAGGACGATTCTAGTAAGTAAGTAATTCAATTTTTGAAAGTCTTGACAAAGTACAACTCACAGGTCAGAGCGCGGCAAAATCCCTGTTTTAAGACAACCTTGTGCTCTTGTGCCAGGTGGACGCCACTTTCATTTAGAGTATTTATTAGACTAAATTATCAATAACTCTCTTTTAAAATACACTTTTTAAAACTTACTCCCTTTTAAAAAAAAAGTTTAAAAATTACATCCACAATATTGTAAAAATTTAGAAATTGCCCCCAAACCCCTATTTTTGCTTTTTTATGACAAAAATGCCCCTTATTTTATTTCTTATATGACGAGTACGGTGATGGGGTTTGGGCGGAGGATTGTGGTGGTTAGCCGTGAAGTCCTTGGGTGGTTGAAGGGTGGACGGAGTTGTAAATTGTAATGGAGTTGGGTAGTAATATGAAAAAAATAAGGGGTATTTTCGTCATAAAAATGCAAATATAGGGGTCTGGTAGCAATTTTTAAATTTTCGCAATGTTTTGGGTGTAATTTTTAAACTTTTTTTTAAAAGGGAGTAAATTTTAAAAAGTGTATTTTAAAAGGGAGTATTTGATAATTTACTCTATTTATTATTTTCTTAGAAATGTCAAGGAAGTGTTAGACATTTTTATGTCGACGAATTAGTGGTGATAATGAGCCGAGTCGAACATGGCATTAGCCTTATTCGGCTTGAATTTATGAAAAAAAAAAATTTGAGTTTCAACTTTAAGAAGTAAAGTTCATGATCAAGTTTGTGAGCTTAAACCCAAACTGGAGATCATATATAGTTTTTTTCTTTTTGATGTTTTTAATAACAGAACTCGAAGGTTATATAAAACGTAGTTATTCATTTATAGACGGGTTTTACTCTTTTATGAACTTTTTTTCATAATTTTTTCCATAGTGTGCCCATTTGCCTAATTCTCTCCCTCACGAAATTAATCAAATTTACAAAATTAATTAAATCCGTCAAATTACACAATTATGGATGATAATTCTCGTATCAATAAGGTAATAATTCTAATTCTTAATTTTATTAATTATATTAGGGTTTGTTTACACTAATTAAATTAGGGAGATATTAAATTAGGGTTTGTATCAATCAGATAATTAAACTCGGATGAGTATGAGGAATTTCTTGCAAAAATGATAGATACCACTTACCAGACACAAGGGAGACGGCGATGAGGGTGGTGGATGACGGCTGTCGGGTAATGGTTAATGGTTGTAGTTAGAGAGAGTAAAGAGTAAATGAAAAGAGAGAGACTAAAAAGGTATTAAAATAAGATCATTAAAATAAAAGGGGTGTTATGGTCATTTACGTCCATGAATGAGTAAAACTCGTATATGAATGAGCACCACCCATATAAAAATATTAGACGAATAAATGAAAATATTTGATATCATTCATTATACAAGGATATAATTATGATAAAATATTAAGAGCAAGATTATTATCCACATACTCACTCCACACAAGAGTGTTCATGATCAAGTTTGAGACGCTTACGAACATGTCGAGTTGAGCCAACGTTAGCTCGGCTTGACTCGTTAATTTATCAAGCTGAGCTCGCATGAATCGAGCTTTGACCATGCAACACCCCCGATTCTCCGCCCAAGGTAATTGGGAGCGCTACCATCTCGGTTTCCTGAGCTAGTGCATCAAAACTCCAATTAAGTAACATTTATTATAGTCCATATTTAATGAATTACATAAAATGAATTATGCAAAGTACAAAGTCTCAAACTACTACAACCCTTCTAATGAACTCTATATCGGCTAACATATGACTACTCTACTAGACACTAAAAGTCCGTGGCTCGGCCCATGCTTATCACCAAGTCCAACATATAATCCACTACTCCCATATAACCGGAAATGTCATATGGATTATCACAGACCACCGCAATTAAAGAAGGTGACAGTTTACACAGAACAAACGCACGTCAATTTCAATAATACAATTAACCACCACATGATATGAACGCAATGTAATACAATGAATGAGATACACATGATGTAATACCACTGATTTCTGAGTATAGTGAGCTCGGTCGAGTAAGTTGTACTCGACTAAGTAAATCATCGAGTGTTCTGCGGCAGGCTACTGCCTGTGTACACTAGACCGAGTATGTGAGACACTCGGTCGAGTATGTCTGGAACTCAACCGAGTGCCCGGTCTGACGAGTTGTTTTTACGCGATTTGATTAGAATAATAAGGGAATTATATATATTTCGATAATTATTTCGTTAATCAGTTTTCTAAACCTAAAACATTTCTCTAAATTCTCCCAAATCATTCTAATCATCAAGCAAGCAAGATCTAGCTTTCGGTTGTCGTATTCCGTGTTCTTGTGTCAATCGATTTGTAAGTATTGCTTCCGCTTATCTTGTAAATTGTTTACATTTGTTGGAACCCTAAGTTGGGTCAAGTTTGGGGATAATTAGTTGATTGGCGATGGATTGTGATGTGGTATTACTTGATTATCTTTGTTAGATGACAGTTTCGTAGAGGAGCAGTTATAGCTTCGTTGTTGTGTTGAATTGCGGAATTTGCGAATAAGGCAGGGTTTCCGTACTCAGTCATCTGTGTGTTTGGTTATAAGTTAACTGGAAATGTGTGTTTATCTTGATGTGGATTATCGTGGCATTTGGTATTAGTGACATTGTTGCTGATGATTGTGGAGCCATTATCGAGAGATGGTCTTCACCCCCATGTTCGCCCCTTGTGACTCTCGTCACAAGGGAGATGTGCATATTAATAATCTGGGTTCACTCGTTGCGATAAGCGGGGCTTAGGTGGCAAGGCTGCGGTTTACCACTGGCGGTAGGGTTACCTGTTGCGATGGGTAACCTGACAGGTCTGGCTGCGGTCCAGGCGTTCCAAACCTTAAAGGAACGTTTGACTACAGCTTATGTCCTAACTTTGCAAGAAGGGAGTGAGAATTTCGAAGTTTATACCGATGCTTCGAAGAATGGATTGGGGTGTGTCTTGATGCAAAATGGGAAAGTGATTGCCTATGCCTCGAGGCAATAGATGTCGTATGAAGAAAAATATGTTACCCATGATTTGGAGTTGGGTGCGGTTTTATTTGATCTAAAAATATGGATTACTAACCTTCTTATTCAAGTGCGTAGGTTGATTGCATGAGTAGGAGATCTCGGAGAGGTGAACCCCTTTACGATATCGACTTCAATTCGAGATCGAGGCAACCGCAAGAAGGCTTGCCGCTTTGAGGAGAAAAGGGTTAATTGAAACTCCGGTAGTAAAGAATCCAATAAGGGAAGA